>JADLZN010004779.1:0-32551 GCA_018155175.1 Sinocyclocheilus anophthalmus
CTTTTGAGTTCAGACTCATTTAGCCTCCTATATTAGAAGTGTGGTTTGGGGTTTGCGTGTCAGTGCATGTTGTGTTGGGGTGTTTAAAGATCACCATCTATGGGTGATGAATATTCAAACAGCTACAGTGTCCTGGACTCCCTTGTCTTCCCATCTGTCCATTTGTGGGAAGTTTTTGGTGTTGTTCAACCCTCCATCTTTCGTGTTTGGCAGAGCGGTGCACCACAGTTCCAGGTCAACGCAGCTTTGCGGTAACACAAACAGAAGGTGCTGTTGTTATTACAAATGCAATTCTGTGGTAAAATGACTCACTTCACCTTTTAACCCTAAAAAGCCTACAGTATCATATTTGAAATGCAAAGGTCTCTAAATAATCAACATCAAACTTTGCTAAAAAAAAACCCTGCTGTACACAACCTACTACATGCCTTCAATCATCTAAATGATAGTTTATACTTTTTTATCAAGTAAAAAAGTATCATTGTAAGAAAGTCCCCCTTCAGGTTGTGGTTCACGTTTCTTTTTGCTGTGAATTATTTACTGATTTTTATAAAGTAAACATAACTTTTATATTGTTAGTAATATTACAAGAGGGCTGAAGGCATAGCATGCGATGTTTTGCATTGACCGGTCAACATTATCCATTATCTGCATGCTAAATAAGATACTCAACAAAAAATACATGCAAACTTTTTTGTATAGGTGTTTTATGGTTTTGTCTACAGTTCAATTAAGTTGCTTTTTTCAGGCTATTATTTATTATGCCAGGCTTTACAGGGTTAAAGGTGCGGTATGTAATATTGATAGCTAGAGGTTGAAATGGGAACTGTAGTCCAAATTCAAAATATTACAAAGAGTCGTTTCTCCCACCCCCCTCTTCCTCAGAATCAACAATCTCACGGGTTGCCAGATTGAGGACTCGCAACAGAAACAATAGCGACAAGCCTTATACTTTAAGTTGATGCGTTTATTTATCCGCGTTTTATTATTTTTTTGCCCCTTATCTCAAAAGTATGAATGTTTAAATGGGATTTTTTTTTTTTTTGCCGATGCTTGTTTTAATGTAAGGTAGAATCGCAAATTTTAGCCCAGCTGCTTTTGCTGGCTTCCTGTCCCAATACGCTGTGTTTTCCACAAACTGCAAACCGGCGAGGGATGTCGAAAAACAATCCTCTTGGGTTAAATTGGCAGTGGACGGAATCCAGAACCGAGACACAAAACACAAAAAAAACCAAAACAGACCATTGATCGACACCCCAGGACGAAAAATCCGGGGGAGACGGTTGAACGCACCATTCAATAGAGAGTGGCACAGACAATGGACACCGTGCTAAGTCTGTAGTGTTGTTTTTCAGAGAAGCAATCATATTATGGTATTTTTATGCTTCAGTACATAAAAAAATGACATACTGCAACTTTAAGATGCTTATTATTTAAAATAACCCATAATCCCCATGTTTCCCTGACCCAATGGGACAAAAGAGGTATCACCAGGGACATTATTTAAGCAGTGCCCACAGGCACAAGCGAAGGCCAGCATCCGCCCAAGGGGAAAGAGATAGCAGTCCGGTACAACCGGAGAGACGCAAGTAGTCGAGGCGGAGGGAGGCAGAAATTGCATCAGAGGGCAAATGGTGAGGAAGATCGGTGAAGAGGGAAGCCAGTGGGTTGGGTGGTAGGTACAGGGTGGCCCCAAGTGTATGGCTGTGACGCGCGCTCCAGTAGGACACAGTAACCACTGGAGACCATAATAACCCCCTTCCCGCGGACGCTATAAGCCGGCACTGACTCAAGCTGCCCACCCACCATGTGGTCCAGCTGCAGATCGGAGGCGCTGGCAACACTGAGAGAAAAACAGGGGGAGATGAGGTCGGCTGTACCGTTTCTTGCTGGGAATCAGAGGGATGGTGATGTAGGGAGAAATTGGCAGCAGGAAACATTAAAAGAGGGTAGGTGCGCATGGAAAGAAATCTCAATTACAAAGCTTATAATTCTTAGCTAATACAAACACTTATCAATTTCACTGACAATGTATTTTGCATCATTAATAATTTTTATACATGACGTTTGGGCAGTCCAAATTTGTAGGATAGACACTCCGCAAGAACGGTGGAAAGTAATGATGCTGAAATCAATCTTTGCATCCACAGATAAACTTACATTTTAAAATATATTACAACAGAAAAAAAAGTTATTGGAAGTTATAAAAAAAATATTCCAGTTTACTGTTTTACTGAATTTTGTGATCAAATAAATGCAGCCTTGGTGAGCAGAAGAGACTTCTTTCAAAAAACATGAAAAATTATTAAAGGACCGTCCGTTTGTACGGGCGTGAAGTGACTGAACGAGTAATAATAGACGAACTTAATTCATAAAAACATTCGTCAAAAATAATTAACACGTGTGTTCAGTTGTAAAAAGATAGTATATTAATAAAACTTGTAAAGGGAATTATAAACTAGTGTTGGTCACACGAAACTCCGATTGGTCTTTTTGTCGATGGGGGAACACCAGAAGTGTGATGCCCTAACTTGCAGAGGTTGGCTACATACAAGGAGCGCACATAGCAGCAGTTGTCTATAGAAACCAAATGAATTCATCAGAATGACAAATAAGTAACTAATAACTAGATATCTCCATTTTATAAATTAAATTGAGAATGCTTTATAAATTCTAATTCATTTCCTGTATTTAAAGGAGAAGAATTGCCATTTGAGTTTAAGGAAGCAGAACTAAAGTGAACTTAAATTCATATACACTCTTAAAAATAAAGGTGCTTCACGATGCCATAGAAGAACCGTTTTGTCTAAACGGTTCCATAAAGAAGGCACCACCTTAACATCATGTTTCAAGCAAAAAGAGTTTTGTGCGAGACGAAACAACGAGGTTTATTTCAGATTAAAGATGAAAAAATGAAAAAAGGTACAGAAAGAGATGTTCTTTAAACAGCACAACACCCTCAAGCTCGACTGACTGAATGATTCTTTTTTGGAACCAAAAATGGTTCTTCTATGGCATCGCTTGAAGAACCTTTTGAAGCACCTTTATTTTTAAGAGTGCAACTGCAATCTGTAATTTTACTACAAAAGGAAAAGGTTTTTGCCACAAAACCTTTGGGTTTAAAATACGAAAGCGGCGTGAAAAAATTCTGGTGGTTCTTACCCTCCAGTGTACAGGGACTTAACCGTCACGGGCTCTCTCTCTGACGGGGAGAGCGAAGAACGCGCTCCCGCTAAAACTAAAGTGACCAGGTACTGTGTGTCGGGCTGGAGGCCGGTCAGGACTGTGTTGTTCTGTCTGTTACTGACGCTGATGACCCGCAGTGGGCCTGTAGGAAGCGCTGAATACTCCAGCTGGTAGCCCTGTATGAGGTGAGGCAGCAGTGGACCCCAGCTCACACGCACACTGTTAGTGGTGGACTCTGACACGGTCACTGTCGACAGAGTCTGCACTTCTGGCTGAGGATTCACTAGGGTGAAGACATGAGAGAGGAGAACATCTCAGTGTTTGAACACGGTTTTAATTTAAATGTACCTAAATAAGTTTATATAATCCACAAGAGTGATAAAGTGGGTGCCTATTGTGTCCCTTAATATTTGTGTAAGTCAACATGAAACTGTTCACATCCAATTTTACTTCTAAAATACAGGGGGTTTGTGGGAGGAGGATAGTATGCACTCATTCTTGTTTCATGTTGATTTTAACAGTAAATATGCAATGGATGCAATTTGAGTTTGTTTTTCAGTATTTCCAGTATTGCACAGTGATTCTTAATTGCCATTATTGTAATAGAGTTTAAAAATAAAAATATATCAAATATTTAATATTAAGGTAAACATAGTAGAATTTGAAAACATTAAAAAAGTAGATTATAGTTACTTGTATTACAAATGATAATTAGAGCCACAAGGTATTACTGACATCTAGAATAATGAAAAGAGTTGTAGGAACCAATTACTTTTTCATTATAATAATTTTCATTAGAATTATTATAATTTCTTAATTATCAGTATTATTAGATTACTGCAAAATATTAATTTAAAAAAAATTCTTCCTTTTGATTTTGGGAGCGACGGGCAAGGAAGAAATACTAGGGATTGTGCGATATATTATTGAGACGAGGAATAGTCATGCTCGATTAATTATGATAGTTAATATATATATATAATTTAAAAGACAAAAAAAAAGGTTTTAAAGGTCATAAAAATAATTTCATTATGACAGATAAATTTCTTAATTGTCATTAATAATCAATTAATAATAATAATATATAGATTTCACTGGCTGTGTAAGGGAAGGTGGATGAGAGAGTTTCAGGAAACTCCAGGTTGGCCGGCGGCTCGTGAGCGTGAATGTGTACATGGTGTCGTGGGACGCAGGCCAATCGCTTAGCTGAGCTGGCATATCCGGGCCTGTGTGACCTATGAGAAGGACCCAAATCAGTGCCGGACTGGTGCCTGCACCCCTCCTGTCCCCCTCGTGGTCTTGCCTCTGTCGGCAAAGAGAAATGGGACAAACTGGAGATCGTAGTAGCCACGGGGCCATGCCAACCGACAGGGCTCTCCTTCCAGCTGAGCTGTAGTGGTGAGTGAGCCGACTTCAACGGTAGCCTCTCGGCCCGGATTAATCTCTGCATTTGATTCACGAGCCAGAGAAAGAGAAATAGAGATGGCAACATTAATTAAATGAACACTCGCAGCACTAAAATCCACGCCCTAGGGCCACTTTCTAAAAGGGCACGACACCACCTGATGTGCTGAATTATTGTGTGTGATCTAGGTCAGTTGTGTATGTAGTGTTGGAAGTTGCACAATGTAACACTTGATAGATATGTGGAAGAATGCCCCTCCAATAGCAACGAGCTAGCGACTAAGGCCCAAACTCAAAATCATTTATCCTGTTATACTAAGACACGCATCATCTATTATATCAGTTCTGCGGTGCATCTCGGTTCTGTCCATTCTCGCAGGCCCTCTTCTCTTGGAGCCGTGCTCAAGCATTTGTGTTGGAGTGGACTGGCATTCGATTCTTTCGGACACTGGGGTGGAGGCGAAGGAGCTAGTCACAACCTCACATAAGATCAATTCCCGTTAAGGCCAAAACCACCGCTCTCATAAGGTTGACTGTTCCTCCTGGGATGAAATATAGAATCGGATATCTAGAGGTTTGTTTAAGGTCAAGAAATTTTTGCTTTCAGGTGATTCAGTTACGGGTTAGGATAAAGCAATATAGAGTTACTACATTGGAAATAAGGTGGTCCAACAGGAGATACTCATTTCAAAGACGTGGTATTAAATAGGTTAGTACAAGTGATAGTGAGATTCATGGTTTTTTAAGAGCGATGTTATGGAAATTTGAGAAGCTGGAACTGCCACGAAAGGCAAGAAAAGTTTTCCCAGTGAATAACTAGTTATATTCCAGTCTGTTCTCACATAATAGTAATGATTCGAAGAATTTAACAGCAGACAAAACTGACTACTTTTATGGGTTTTCTTAATAAACTTCGGGAATATCTATGCGCAAATTTTATTCAGGTGACTTTAAAAGATGAGCATGTTTTGAGTCCCCAAACATAGGTCGTAGTCCAGGATTTAGTTTGTTTGAACGTTTCTGTATCATGTAACTAATATATTGACTTATGCTGTATTTGTTTCAGGTTATTTTTGCATGTACTTTTAGTAATAGAAAGTTCAGCAATAATTCTGTAGTCTAATTCGATTCTCTATGTGGTTAAGAAAGCACTTAAACATGCATTTTAATGTTACAAAAAATATTAAATAGTAATATTGAAAAATAATAATAATATTTTATTATTATTTTTATTATTATGAGGATTTTTTGTTGTTGTTTGTCCTTTGTTGGACCTGAAGCCCTATGGTCAATTATTTACTTTTGTTAGGATGAAAAAAATCATCATGAACTATTAGATTCTTAGTCTGTAGGATAATTTAGAGTAACATTACATTGTAAAGGATTACAAAAATAGAAGAAACATTTACTACGGAATTAATATTATTATTAAGACTATATAGATATTGTTTTATTACACTAATTTATTTATTAATATATTTATTTTTGGAGGTTGACAGTCCATGGTCATCAAACATCTACCTTTGTGTTCAACAGAAGAAAAAGCCATACAGGTTTGTAAAGTATTAAGGGTGAGTACATGATAACAGGATGTTTTTGTTGTTTTTTTTTGCCATGAACTAATGCAGTTATTGAGACATTTAATAAACAACCCACCAATAATTGCGTTCCTCAAGTCTTCGCTGATGATGTTGATATCGTCAATGTCCACAAAGAACAGGTGCTCCTCAGCGGGTGGACTTACAGCCTCTCTCAGCACCTGATAGTTCCCGTGACCAGTGGAAACCACCAGTATAGCCACGCCCTCTTCCCGCAGCCTCGCCATTGGTTCCTGCACCTCGCCGGGGTCCACTCCATCCGTGAGCCAAACCAGAACCCTGGGCAGATCTGGTCTGGCACCTCCCGGCACACCCTGTTTCAAAACCTGATTCCTAGCCATCAGTAGAGCGTCCACCGTGTTGGTGTCGCCCTTCAGCTGTTTAGTCCTCCCCAGGGCCGCCTGCAGTCTGTCCTGGGAGCTGTAGGTGTCAAAGCTGAACTCCAGATGGGGTTCGGTCCCAACCTGCAGCAGTCCCACCCTCACCTGATCCGGCTCCAATGAGAAAGGCAGCAGGAGCTCCTTGAGGAAGTCCACCATACGGAAGAACTCGTAGGAGGCCACGCTACCAGATGAATCCAGGAGGAAGAGCACATCGCCCTCGCAGCAGTTTAAAACTGTAGGTGAAAAACAACAGTAGACAGTTAAGGAAATGATCTATGCTTTAACATCTCAAGAGGGGGAGATGAGTGTTTATTTAGCACATAGCAGCACTAAAACACTCCAGACTTTCCAAGGCATGAGGAGAAAGAGTCTGTGTGAGTATATATACAAGCTACTAGGAATCTCTTTGGCTGTACACTCTTAAAAATCAAGGTTCTTCATTGGTATCTATGATTCCATAAAGAACCTTTAACATAAATGGAACCTTTTCATTCCACAAAAGGTTCTTTACAGTAGAAACAGATTCGGCTTATTAAGGACATTCTTCAAACCAAGGGAAATCGAAAAGAAAAAAATGGCTGATGTTCACCCAAAAGATTTGAGGAAGAAACCCACAAATATTTTTTATATGGCCTGCTGCAAAACCCCCCTTTTGAAAACTTAATTTTTGGGTGAACTACCTCTTTAAGGTTAGGGGTTATTAAAAAAAAATAATTATAGGGGGGGGTTATAGTCTTGTAGGGCTGCATGATTAATTTGATTAATCAAATTAATATTCATTTATTTAGAAATGTAAATAATAATATGAAATATTTTTTAAACTGCATTACTTTGCAACAAGAAATAAATTATTGTTATTAATTCAATATGAAGAATCATAAATATGTATATATGTATTAAATTTAGTAGTAAATAAAGATTAATTAAATTCAGATTTTTGTTGGCACATGGCAGTTTGGTCGTAATATTTAAGGGAATATCTTAATTATAATCTCTTTCTTATTTTTTAGTAATCTAATTACGAAATCTATGAAGCTGCAAAATATCTTTGAAATAGTAATGCGATATTAATCTAGTAATTAAATAAAAAAACTGCTGATATATTGATGTCAGTTATTTATAGCCTATATGATATATAATCACTGCATTTTTAGCCAAATTGTGCAGATAAGCACAGCTAACCTGGAGCTTTTTTTTTTAAACTCACATTTTAAATTGCAAACGTAATTTTTGTCGGAATTTTTTTTCAGATTTTCACTCCAAATTGTGCAGACCTTCAGTCGTATTAATTCAGTTTCACAGCTTCAGATGTTTACTATGGAAGTTGATATACAAGTTTTTACAAGTTCGGATGCCGTGTACGCACACTCCCTCTTTACTGACCACAAACTCACTAAATGTTTATAGAGCACAATAAAATAGGGAGAAACTCTGAGAAAATACAGCCAAATGGAGATAAGTGTAAAAACGAGTGAGGAAATTAGTCATTTGCGAAGGAAGTGGGATTGAACGGTAGATGCTAAAAATAAGGATAAGAACACAGTAGTATTAATTAGCATACGGAAGAACTGGGAGCTTCACAATATTTCAGGAGATGGAACATTTGATTTGGCCGTTACAGGAATTTCCTGGCAGAGATGCCTTCCAACCTGGAGCTGCATGATAAACATAAACAGATGGGGGAAGGAACAGCCCTGCTACTGGATGTTACAAGCGGGAGACGGATGGACGACGACGGGCAGGCATGGAGAAAAAGGGGGAGGTGAGAATCGACTGTTCCATATGAAGTAAAAAAAGGAATGTAGAGGCTTTTCCAGAAGCCCCTGAAGAGGAAGAAAGTCTGTGTGCAGAAAAGAGCAAGTGGGTGAAAGGCCACAGAGAGCCAAGTGTTCGCCACCTAAAACAATCCAAAGTCACCCACCCAAGTCCTGTGAGAAGATCTGGAGGCGTCCGAACCAATTTGAATCAAAATACAAAATCTTGCACTATTGCAAAAATATTTGTAGCCCAGTTTTTGCTTGTTTTGGTGACAAACGTCCTGTTTCACCAATGAATTTGGATGAAACTTAAAACCGTGTGCATAGGAGGTGGGAATTAGGTTTTTGATGGTAGTATGCTTTGCCTATACGAGAAAGAGAAAAAGGCGTCCCCAGTCGGGTCATGAATCCTGCGAATCCTCTAAATATTGACACTAGTTGCCAAGTAACCGATGGAAGCAGGGTGCGGGTGGCACTGTGCACATAGTGAATAAGACTCCGCGAGTTCTAAAGCAAAATAGGAGTGGCTCAAGGCTCGCCTCCCAGACCGATTACTATATTGAGCTCCGGTTGGGTGTGTCTCTGGTTTTTGTGCCAGACAGGGACACAGCAAAAAATGTTGTTTTTTGGCATATCGCGAGGTCTAATGCTGCTCAGCGTAATACAGAAAAGTAATTCACCTTTCATCTCACAATTCAGGACTTTTTTTACTGCAGAATGCAAAAATTAACAGAATGTGCAGATATAAAACTCAGAATTTGACCTCTTTGTTTATTCTTATTTTTTTTCTCTGGTATTCTGATTTACATAAGCAATTCAGTTTTTTTTTGGTCGCAATGGAATAACAAAAATCGCAAGGGTTAGTAAACACAATTACCAAAAGGACATCTCGCAGTTCTAACTTTTTTTCTCAGAATTGCGAGTGTATATCTCGCAGTTCTGCATTTATGCCTCGCAATTCTCGCAATGTTTATATCGTAGTAAGTTCTGACTTCTTTTGAGAAAGTCTGTATTGTGGGATATAAACTAAGGATTGTGAGATTTTAATTTTTTCCTGTAGCGGAAACAAGCTTCCATATTAAACACATGAAGATTGATTTTTACAAATCCACACATACATCCATATGCAATTTGAAATCTGACTAAAATTTCATTTTTGTGGCATATCTGACTCAAATCGGTTTAGATTTATAGTCTGCACAGCAGAAAATCAAGAAACCTAATCTAAGCCATGTGCAATCTGCATGCAATCTGACTAAAATCGTAGTTTTTATGTCATTGGCATGCAACAGATATGTGAAGTCATACAAAGTGCACAATCTTGTATGGAGCCGTGTTCAGATATGATAATTTTGGCTCTTTCGTTCCTCATATAGTGAACTACTGTATGTGACTTCCACTATGTTGTGAATGAGTGAGCGCTTTTGGATACAGTGAATGCATACATTCCTCTGTTGCATATCTTCTATCATGCATTTCATGATTTCAGTGGGATGTCATGACAGACATCAGCAGAAGCTAAATGTACACAATACCTCTATTTTCTGGCATTTGATAGGTTTCTCATAACCCTAGAGCAGTTGATAGCCTAACATTAGTGACTGACAGGAAAAGTCCTTTAATTCGCATACCTCACTCAAAATGTATGTCAGCGATGTGCTGACAAGTTATTGCAGTTCTATTCATACAGCTAATACTCACTATTTA
The DNA here is from genome assembly GCA_018155175.1 of Sinocyclocheilus anophthalmus. Lineage (NCBI taxonomy): Eukaryota > Metazoa > Chordata > Actinopteri > Cypriniformes > Cyprinidae > Sinocyclocheilus > Sinocyclocheilus anophthalmus. The sequence goes on from JADLZN010004779.1 coordinate 10,036, forward strand.
TTTGTTATTTGTTAGACCTGAAGGCACAAAAAGGGATGTGAGCACATAGAATGGAAGTGGAAATAGAAACAAAATATACAAGACGGAAGCCCATAACCACAGGGAGAAATGACTTTAATGCAACTTAAAACATATACGATAGACCCACATTGTCAATATATTTTGTTTATTTTCAGTTTTTCTTTTGCTTCAGATCACTGATTATAGATCATTGGGCCATATGCTTTGAAAGGGACAAATCGACCACGGTCATGAAGCAAAATTCATTTTACACCGGTTTTTTTTCTAGCGCACATTTTAATGTATGTTTTCTGCGGGTTCCTTTAATCATGATATCTGAAAGTATCGCCATATTCCTTCTTTCATTTGTAATTATTGTTTAAAGGGCTGTCAAGTATGGTGGCTGTGAAGGGCCAAAACAAATAACAAGTCAGAAAACACAATGAAAAATCCGAAAACAAAACAACAAGTCAGAAAACACAACGACAAATTCGAAAACAAAATAACAAGGGAATTTTCCTTGAAAAGGGAGGAAAAAAAAGTTTGTCAAAAGACGGGATCGAACCCAGGTCGATCATGTCAAAAAGCCAACGACACCGGGCGGCGCTTATCCATCTGCGCCGCTGGAGCTGATGTTTTACAGCCACTTTTAACTTAATGTAAATATACACTCCGTATTTTTTATTCCACAGTGAGGGCAATTGATACAATACATTTAAACTGAGCTATTTTAATACCATCTACGAATTTTCTACCACGACTCTGCTGTTCTTCAGGTGGTTCTTCCTGTATACGTTGATTGAGAGATGTCTCGTCCAGCCAGCGGTGTGTAATCCCAAACCAATGGCGCTGTCTAAAACTATACCTACCTCTTCCGGTTTGACTTTGTCGTTGTGTTTTCTGACTTGTTAATATGTTTTCGAATTTGTCATTGTTTTCTGACTTGTTAATTTGTTTTTTGACTGCATTTGAGTTTGGAATTTGTATTTTAGTTTTAAGCATTGTGTCGATTGATTTGCACTTACGGCCAACGTATTCAAGGTCTTGCTCGAACCAAGATAGAAAAGAAAGTTAGAGTAGAAAATGCACAATAAGGTTAACGTTAACTCAACCATTGATCAAAGTAATTGTTCCCACTTTACACTTTATAAGGTTCTGTATGTTGACATAGTAAAGTAGGCAAAGCTAACTATGATACTAACTTGTAGGTTTCTTTGTTTTGCTAAATAAAAGATGATCTACTCTTCTGAATCAGGTACCGACCATATGACTCACCTATGGAGTTTTGAATAAACCTATGTGATTCACCTGAATCAGGTATAGAGAACTGTAATGATTCGCCTAAGAGTTTTGAATTAAACAATATGTTTCGCGTAAATCAAAGTACTGAATGCTCAGTTAATATAGTTCACCTAAATCACACGCCGAGTCTTGAAGCAAACACAGCCTATCGTTCTGGTTTTGAGTCCTGAATGAAATGCTTGACTCAAATGACTCAAATGGCTGAATCAGACACCGAGTTCCGAATATGATTCACCAAAATCTCAAACTAAGCTCCGAAAGAAAAGGTGACTGAAACGACTCACCTGAACCAGGTACCGAGTTCTGAGCGTCTCCTGGCCACAGAAGCACGCTGAACAAAACACACGTGAGCGCTTTACGCACCTCCATGATGGACTTTATGCCAAAATTACAGTCAGTTCTGGACGCTTTAACGCGTCTACATCGCCTAGCACAATTTCTATTCAAACTGTTTTTCTAAGACACGTACGGTTCACTTTTAAAGTCGCATTCAACGCATGCACTCACCGGAGCTTTTTTATTTTAATGTAACTGCAATAAAATCGCAGCTGCAGCACCTGCGCGGTTATTCTACATGATTTACGCGTCGAGAACGAAATAAACGCGAAACTTTTCGCTCTCACATAAACTGCTCAGTGTTACGGTATTAAACCTCTCTCTCTCTCTCTTTCTCGGCTACTGAATGCATCAGGTTCCCTCCCGCCCTTTCTGCTCGGCGCACTCCTCCTCCTCCTCCTCTTCCTCCTCCTCCACTGCTTTAGACGGGTACCAGCGTCACCATCTTGAACCTGTGCCCGGATTCTGGTCCTTCTGATCTTTATGTTACACTTATTTTCTTGCTAGGGAATGGGCATATAATATGTATTATTATGGGTAACTAGAACTGGCCACTTGGGTCACTGTTTTTAACCATAGTACCATGGCAATACTTTAATACACACCTTGCAATATTGTGGTTTTTGAAAACAGTTGTGCTGTAAGTAATTAATTGCAGTACAAATGACTCTCTGAAAAGTATTACTACTTTCTAAATCCTACAGGTGCATCTCAATAAATTAGAATGTCGTGGAAAAGTTCATTTATTTCAGTAATTCAACTCAAATTGTGAAACTCGTGTATTAAATAAATTCAATGCACACAGACTGAAGTAGATTAAGTCTTTGGTTCTTTTAATTTTGATGATTTTTGGCTCACATTTAACAAAAACCCACCAATTCACTATTCAACAAATTAGAATATGGGTGGACATGCCAATCAGGCCTAATCAAACTCAAAACACCTGAAAAGGTTTCCTGAGTCTTCAAAATGGTCTCAGTTTGGTTCACTAGGCTACACATTCATGGGGAAGATTGCTGATCTGACAGCTGTCCAGAAGACAATCATTGACACCCATTCACAAGGAGGGTAAGCCACAAACATACATTGCCAAAGAAGCTGGGGCTGGTCGACACCGAAGTGCGTGATTATCAAAGCACGCCTGACACAGAAAGGGTGTGAAGGGCAAACGTGTGGAAGCGCAGAAAAGTGGGAAGAACAAGACGGCAAACCAACCGAGAGAACCGCAAGCCCTTAGAGGATGTCAAGCAAATCGATTTCAAGAATTGAGATCGATGGCAGAACGAACGTGAACTTCACATGAGGAAAGAAATCGGGAACTATGTACGGCTGGGGGTCAAGGCACTACAAGAGTCACACCACACTCAGTCTGATGGGCGTTGAACTTATTTAATACCGAGTTTCCCAATTTGAGTTGCATTACTGAATAAAGGAAACTTTTCCTCGACATTATATTTTATTGAGAGCCCCTGATGTCATCCTCGACAGTTGAATCAACCCAAGTAGACATGAAACTGCTCTTTTTAATGCTGTAATAATTGCTAATATTCCACTGAGTCTGAACTGGCCAAGCTACCGTAGGTTGTAATTAATCAAAAAATCCAGTTACATTTAACATAGATGTTGTAATGTTCACAATTTGTTTTATAGCTAGAACAGTGTCAATAATTTTATAGAGTATACACCTCAATTCACAGAATAGTAATCTGAATTAAACGTACACGATTTTTCGATGGAAAAAGTAATTAAATGTACTGGATGGAGGGGGGATGAATTAATTAGTGGTAATGGCATACACCAAAGCATGCCTTTATTAAACTGATATTTTCAGTCTCTTTCTGGAACAGATGCAGATTTTTGTTATTTTTGTTTGTGATTTTAATAATAACCTCTACTTATGACCTTAGTTTCATTTTATTGTGTTTGCCTTACAGGTATGAGGACAGACACACACGTGAGTCACTTCAGTCACGTGAGTAGGTGAGATAAAGTCTTACACAGAGTTTAAGTATATAAGGAAGTAGTGAAGGCAACTTTCTGCCAAACAGTGTAATGAACCACATGCGGCATATTTCCCATACAGCGTTAAAGATCCCTAAAGCTGTGTTCACCGTTAACATACCTACTAAGCAAACAGATGTGATATGACATCTGCGGCGTAGAATTGATTTTCAGTACATTAACGGCAATTCCTCCTTTGAATTATCCCTGGGCAAACCCAAAACCTTTGCAGAGATTGCAAAATGAATGACTGGATATTTCAGTTCATATATATAAACGTGATCGTGCAACACAGTGTTGGGACAGTGTTGTACATTGCTGCAACCAACTAGTCTAGACATGCAGCGCCCCAACCCTCATATGACTGTCATCATTTCTACAGTGTCCAGCAGATTCGTTCATCCAATAAATCAGGTGCATCTGTGCACCTGGAAAAATCTGCTCTGGAATGTGCATGAACAGCTTTCGTATTCACTCACAAAGCAAATGGTTCAACGATACTCTGTTATGCTCATCGAAGGTGAGGTAATATCATTCCAGAGTGTGTCAAGAGTGGAAATAAAGTGGGAAGAGAGTGATTTGAATATCAAATAGCACTGCAGAGCAAGTTGTTAATCAAGGACCAAGTCAAAAAGACAGAGCATGGACTTTCCACTTGTGTTGAATTTCAAGGGCTTGATAAAAACAGAAATAGGTGACTGAGTTCTCAGCCAAAATGGCTAATAGCTGTTCAAGTGAGTGTGGTCTGGGAATTGCTTGGTCACATGATCTCACTAGGGCTTATATGAACTGGATTGCGAGTCATTGGATGTGAGTGGATATGAGAGATGTATAGCGGAGTGGCGCTCCTCGGAGACAGCTCAGCTTTCTCAGTTAAAGGGATAGTTCACCACGCTCCAAAATGTAAATGCTTTTCATAATTTACTCACAATTCTTTTGTTTGTTTCACCCTGCTGAGTTTCTTTCCTGTTAAACACAAAAGAAGAATTTGAGAAGTTGGTAACAAAATAGTTGTTGGTAGCCATTGACTTCCACAGAATGGGAAAAAATACTATTGAAGTCAATGGCTACCGAAACGAGGGAGTTGCAAAGATGCCATGGGTGGTTGCTAGGGCATTGCTTTGCGGTTTCTAGGGAGTAGCTAGGACATTGTGCAGGTTGCTGGTTTCTAGGGTGTGCTGGGTGGTTGCTAGGCAGTTCCTAAGATGATGTGGGTGGTTGCTAGGCAGTTGTTAGTGTTTTTCAGCGGTTGCTAGGGCATTGCTATGTGGTTGGGGACAGTTTGCTAGGGTGTTGTGGTAGTTTATTGTTAGGAAGCTATTATGTGATATGCAAGGCATTTGCTAAGATGTTGTGGGTGGTTGCTAGGCAGTTGCTAGGGCATTGGAGATGGTTGCTTTTGTGTAGCTATGTGGTTGCTAGGGTATTCTGGGTGTTTTTTAGGAAGTTGCTGTGCAGTTGCTAGGTTCTGGGTGGTTGCAAGGGCAATTGCTAGTCTAGGCAGTTGTAATATGTTTGGGGTGGTTTTAGTTGTTGCTAGTTAAGTTGCTAGGATTGTTCAGTAGTTGCGTAGTGTTTGTCAGTAGACAGTTGCTAGGGTGTTTCTAAGTTGCTGCTATAGGCCTTGCTAATGGGTGCAATGCCCGTTTCTAGGTGTCTGGGGGTTGATATGGTGTTGCTAGGCAGTTGCTAGGGTCTTTTCAGTGGTTGCTAGAGCATTGCACTTCCACTCCTCACTACTCTTTTTCTATTTAGAATTTCCATTCTATTTCCAGAATAATAAAGATTATGGTTATGCAAGATTTTCACTTGGTAAGCAACACATTTTCAGACTCGGTAAGCAGCACAAAGGCTTTAATAAAGTCACGATTTTCTTTAATTTGAGATGAAAACTAACTGGATGTTGTTCTCAAGGAGTCTCAAGGGTTCTAGTCTTGCTGTGGGTCTTAGGGGGGTTGATATTGATTTGCATAAACCAGGCTGGACCACCAGTGAATTCATTCTAGTTTAAACTGGTTACAGTAAGGGTAAGCAGCTCTTAAACGCCCTCAGAAAGAGTTTTCAGTATGTAATTTTAGAAAATACTAGTTTTTTAGTCAATCAAAAACTGCCGTTTCAGTTCTGTGCACAAAATCGCTCTGTAATTCTCTCAGCTGTCAGGCAAAGTCTTCAAGTCGAAAGCAGCCTGTTTATCACAAACATGCGAATAAACAAAGCCATTATCTGATTTCTGTTATCTGTGTGCAGAAATGCAGGCAAAGCAGGTTGGGAGCCGATAAACACAGCAACGATAATCAAAAGCACTCAGTACAAGGAACCCGTGAGGCCCGTTCACTAATGAGGACCAGACAGAAGACATAAATAATGAGCTTCCATGCAAAAACCAACAATACTAAGTAGTTTCCCATCCCGTATTTGTAAAGATCTGCCTTCCTGACTTTAAAAGTGACTCTTCAGTACCTGCATCATTTTGACTTCGCTCTTTGTGTCTGAATGACCTGATTTCCACGCTCAAGGCTCGTTGTTTGTGCACATTTTATGACTTCCCAGATGGGCCCCACGTGTCGGTATACTTCTTTGCCTGTAAAGAGCTTGTAATCTGTGTTTGTTCACCCACATGTACATGTTTTGTATCTATAGCAATCATTTGCTCATCATGGGCATTATGCATAATGGAAAGCTTTTTCCATTCCTATAGGTTTCAGGAAAAAAAGCAGCTGCTTCATCACAATTCCAATATTCAGAATTTCCCAATTTTATAACACCAACACCCACTTTACAACTTTTCCATGCTGCGCTCCCAAACTGTGTCTCCCTGCCAGCTGTAGCGTTGCATCTTGAGAAACCAATCCATCACATCCAGCACAAATTGTGACAACATTGGTGCAGCTACTACCCATGAACGAGGGTCCCTGATGTATTCACAGCATTCCAAAAAGCTCGGAAAGAATTCCTCACTGGAAGAGGAATTTCCAAAAAAAAGCTATTATATTTGTGGACAAATACAATGAGGCCCTTGTGTCCTCTTCTGGTGTCCGCTAAAGGATCCTTTATTTAGAGCGTGTTTGTGCTAGAACCGATCGTTTTGAATGGAAGCCACATAATGTCTGGGGTTAAAACTAGTAAAGCGCCTGTAATCTTTTTCATTCAGCTCAGATTTAGTCACCGGTCATGTGAGTAAGTGTGGATAAAGGGCACTGGGCGGATTTACTGACTTAATGTCAATGGGTGACAGCTTATTTTCCCATGAGAAGAAGCAGCAGCAGAGGTTGAAAAGAGGGTCTTGATCCAGAGCGGTGTTTATAAATGCACGCAGATGCACAAAGAAGTCTTGAACGCTCACAGTGCAACCAGAGGAATTATGTAGCTTTGAGTCAAAATGGCATTAACTAAAATCGGTTTTCTGTTTTTTTTAATATAAAAAAGACTTGTCCTCGTATATCTATTTATATAAATATCAATATTAAGATCTCAAGGTCACTGATCCTCCAGAATGAAAAATTAAGCATTAAGAGCCAGGTGTACACTTTTGAATATAACTTTTGAAGAACTTAGTTTGCCTAAATACATATTAAATTTATATTTTTTCAATTTTTTTTTTCAGTGTCATCAACTGAATTTTGATTTAATGTATGCATGCATGCATGCATGTATGTTTTATGTTTCTTTAATTTGTTTAAGACTTTGCCCATTTATATAGTTTATGTGAAGTTGTTTTTTGTATTATATATGCGTAAATATGCATGTGTGTTACTTTGCATATAACAAAACTGATGTGCACATTTTAAAATGTAATAAAAATGTAATCACATAAAAAGCAAAATCAAGCTGAGGCACTTAAAATAGATGTAAATTGGACCAAATTTCGGAGGATTTAAAAGCGGAAATGTAAATATAATTTCATTAATTCATCTGACAAGACAACAAATTGGCAAATCTATAGCTCTAATGTGATATTCAGCTCAAATGTCATTTGTACTTGGACACATGTATATAACTGGGGGGGGGGGGGGTTTTTTTTTTTAATTCCAGACCTTAAAAATACAGGTTCTTCCTATGACACTAGAAGAACCTTTTTATCTAATGCTTCCATAAAGACCTTTACATCGAAGTACCTTTCTGTTCACAAAGGTTTCTTTTGGGTGGCGCCAATCAAGTCTTCAATACAAAGGTAGAAAGAGATGGTTCTTTGTGGAACTAAAAATGTTTCTTCTATGGCATCGCTTTAAGAACCTTTTGAATCACCTTTATTTTTAAGAGTACTGAGAGCTCTGACTTGTTTCGAGCACAGTTTTAAAACATTGTGAGATGACAAATAATTTGAGTCCTTTACTTTCAAGTCTCCAATGTAATCTCACTGATCTGTTCGAGAAGACCTTACGATGTCTTCATTTTGATGGTAACCCCACATTTTTTACTCTGCGTTCTTCCCATTCCCCTAAGTCATCATTAGTTCCTCACATGTTGTCATCCGTTTCAATGCAATTTTGCATTTCCCCCGTCTTGGCCACAGTCTTATACAGCTGCGGTTTTCTTTTATATTTCTCCTTAGACGTATCATGACCTATTCTTCCACTCCCCACCCCCATCGTTCCCAAAAGACTGTCCAGCTGCCTTTTTCCATAGAAACACACGTATACACAATCACACAAAAAACTCGCTCCGTATCGGCTTTCTACAAATGCGCAAGGAAGCCAAACAGGCCTTATGGCTTGATATGTTGCTTTGGTGTTTGGTACAAGGCCGGTAGTTATTTTGAGAGTATGTTTGTGTGCCACAGATGATCTTTTTAGTGTGTTTACTTTATCTGACTAAGCGGATGTCAAGAGGTTGTATTTAGTTTATAATGCCTTTGATTGGGTGCCAAATTCCCCAAGAATCCCCCTTTGCTGCGAGGGCCTGTCTCGACAGATTTGGCTGCGGATGTGCAGAAAACGCACACACCTAGTGGTATAACAATGGTTTGCTAGGACACTCTTATAGTGTGTGTGTGTGTGTGTGTCTTAGGTCGGGAGGTGGAAAACCTCTGCTCTGTTATCTCTCAACAGATGTGAGGAGCTCTTGATGACAGAGAGATGATGGTAAACCCAATGCACTTTTAGCTTTGAACAAACAGCTTTAGCACCTTTCTTCTGTTCGCATTTGCTTTTCTGTTCTCTTGGTTGAATGCGAGTGCGACCGAGCGTGTCGTTGGCATCTTGTCAGGCTGATGGGAATGAGATGGAGTAGGCAAGGAGCCGTAACACTGTCCGTCACTGACCCCAAACCACAGTCTGTCTGTCTAAACAGTTACATTTGAAAATCTGAGAAAAGAAAAGCATCTCACTTAACTACGATAAGCTCAACTAAACAAGCTAAGATAAACTAACAATGCCAAAGTGAGCCAAAAAAGATAAGATTCATAAAAATAAATGGACATTTTGCATAAGATTTGACTAGAAACGTGTTCCAGTACTATTTGCTATTACTAGTTAATTATTTAGTTAGTTAGATATTGTTCAGTTTAACATCATAAAACAAACAGCTTTATATATTTATACAGTCTTTCCATACGATTTGAATTGAAACTACAGTGTTCAAATACTATTTATTTGTTGTTTGTTTGTTCACTTTAATATCATAAAACAATACAGCTTTATGTATTTATAGTTTTTCCATAAGATTTGCCATGAAACCAGAAAGTGTTTGAATACCGGTAATATTTACTATTACAATTGTATTATTTAATTACTTTAGCTACATATGTATATTTTTTTACAGATGTATTTATTGTTAAGTTTGCTATAAAGTAAATATTTACTATATTTTTATTTTTTATTTACTTATTGATTGCTCAGTTCAACACCATAAAAAACAAATACTTGTATATATATAGTTACAGTTTTTTTTTGCCCCCCATAAATTTGACATAACCTGATGTTTCAATATGATTTACGATTCATATTTAATGTATTTATTTATTTTGCATAATCAACTTTTATATATTTATACAGTAGATTTATACAGAATGTATACAAAACAGTTGTTTTTATTTATTTACATGTTTATTCATTTTTTGTAGTTGTACATCATAAAACAATAGATAAAAAATTCTAAAAGATTGATTATAAATAGAATATATTAGGATATTTTTATTATTAGTAAATATACATAATATATATGTTAATAGATATTATTGTTGTTTAGTTATTTTTCATCTATCATCCTCTTTTTTCTGCCAATGTTTTTAATTTGGCGACTTTGTGAATCTCTGGATTTTTTTTGGTTTCTAAAATAAAGGTGCTTCACGGTGCCATAGAATAACCTTTTTGTCTAAGTGGTTCCATAAAGAAACTTTAACATCTGTAGAACCTTTCTGTTTCTCAAAAGGTTATTTGTGGCGAAAGAAGTTTTCTTCAGATTATAAAAAGGTAAGAAAGCGATGGTTCTTTAGAGAACTTTTGACTGAATGGTTCTTTGTTGAACCAAAAACGGTTCTTCTATGGCATAGCTGTGGAGAACCTTTTTAGCACCTTTATTTTTAAGAGTGTATGGGTTATGAATTCTGTGCGTGTTGCACCACAGATGGTTTTACATTAAGTGAAAATGGAAAAAAATGACATTTGCTTATGGTCTGTTAAGGCTGATGATGTTTCCGCATGTGCTCTGTATCTCTCTTGCAGGTTGCATGTGAGCCTCTCAAGTGGAGATGGAGAAAGAAGCACAAATAAAGACATCTGTAATGCACACCGGTGTATGAACAGGATGTTTTGACCTCAAACACAAACGTAAGATTCTTCACTGACATTTATTTACATGAAGGAAGGAGCAGGGTTTGTATTAAGTAACGTCGACAGCTAGTTCTTCCTCTCTTTTCTCCTTTCTTGAAATCGTGACCTCATAACCTCTGTAAAGAGATGGTACCAGGCACAGAAAGAAAAGAAGACAGGAGAGAAAATGCACATGTGACACACAAAGACAGGAGATATGTGCAAATGCACACATATACTCTTGTTGTGAATATCAGTTTCATATTTTACAGTTAATTCTTGTGAAAAGAATATGAATAGACATGTCCATGATTCTATGTACAGACTTGTAAAGCTGCAAAGACACATTCATATATAATTATTGCTCTAAGGAGATTGTTGCTCAAACAGTAGATATGCTTTTTTGGTTTTAGAAAATTATGTAATCATGCATTTCACAAATTATTCTCCTGGATCATCCCAAGTATGGGCTTTTACTGGAAAGAGCAACAAGATACAGCAGCTCACAGACCTTATATAACAACAGGAGCGCTCAAGATAATAATACACACGATAAGAATCAGAATGAATCTAAAAATACCAGGAGGTGTCAAAAAGAGAGTTATTAGGCAGAATTATGTAACGCAGACAAATTGCTACAGTCAATCATGTTTTAATTTGTAAAAGATGGCCAATATATATATATAGTTATTTAGTTAAAATGTTATCTCGATTACATTAAACATTTTATTTATTTATTTTGTTTGTTTGTTTAGTTTAACATCAGCCAGAAAGTGTTCAAATATTGTTTGCCATTACTATATTTATGTATTTATTTACTTATTTGTTGTTTAGTACATATATGTATATATGTAGGTGATGTGTGTGTGTGTGTACCTGGTATTTTTCACGTTATGGGGACCAAATGTCCCACAAGGATATAAATACATAAGTTTTGACCTGTTGTGACATTGTTGAGTCCCCATGAGGAACCAACTTTTATAAATCATACAGAGTGAGGTTTTTTGAGAAAGTAAAATGCAGAAAGTCTCCTGTAAGGTAAGGTTGGTGTAGGGCAATAGCACATACATTTTGTTTTTGTTTGTACAGTATAAAAAAACATTACGCCTATGGAATGTCCCCATAAAACATGGAAACACAACATGCATGTGTGTGTGTGTGTCACACACACATTTTTTTGTCATTTTTATCACATTGATCAAACTTACAAATACATACAATAAAATCTGTGTATCTGTGAGATTGTTTAAACTCTGTATCCAACATAGGTTTTATATAGTGGCAGTTTTATATGGGTCTCTAATGCCTTCTGCTGGCCAAAAAAAAAAGGCAATATTTCTATAGGGCATGTTTATGTATTTATATTCAGTTTCTTTTTTCCCGTACAACACTAAGAGAACAACTGATGATATTTATGAGGCACAACATAAACAATAACATAAATCTTCCTCACAGCATCACATAAACCTAAAATAATTTAAAAACCCCTAAAAAATTTACTTTATGTATGTTATATGTTAAAATTATTGATCCTTCTAAGAAGACTCAGCTTTTGAATATTAATGAAGTTATGCTGCCTTTACTTGCTACATCTTTTTGGAGCCTCAAGTCACGGTCCTAATTAATATTAATATTCCACAATATTTATAAGCAGCTGCTAGAAATGCTAAAACACAAGAGCAACATTTATGTAAAAACAAAAAAAAATGTCATTTTTCGGGGCAAAACGTCAACATTTAATAGCATAAATTATAATTAGCCTTCTGTAGAACGTTTCAAATAAATCTAAAATCGTCACGAGGCAAAATTGCTATTTTGACTTTTAAATCAAGTCATGGTGAAGTTTTTTTATTTACATTTTTTTTTTTATTAAGATCAAAATACATGTATATGACAAACACTATACATGATATAAACAATAAACATTATACATGAAATAAACAATTTCACACTAGAGGGGCTGTATACAAATACAAATTTATATAAAAATATTAAAGCGTTTACAAACTTTCTCCGTTTTAATTGCTTTTTGTTTCATCGAAAATCGTATAGTATCAATATAATGCTCCATTTCCTTCCTAAAAGAAAAAAAACTTTTTTTTTTGCATGAGAACTTACATTTGTGAATATGAAATGTTGCATGTAAAAAAATAAGATCGTGACTGTGCTTTTCTTTGCTGTTCTCAAATATGCCAAATAATACATCTTTCCATAACAATGCAAAATGATTATCAATATTTTGTACAATAAAATTACATACATTTTGCCAAAATAGTTTTACAAAAGGGCAATTACAAAACAAATGTACCACAGTTTCAGGGCAACTGACACAAAAGGAGCAACTAAAATCAATATCAGATTTTAATTTTACCAAATAATATTTGAAGTCCTGGTGAAGTTTTTATTTTTATTTTAAATTTTTTTATTCATGAAAATAGAACAAATAACAAACAGAGCATAGCATAAGACAGTCAGTGCTATACAAAGTGTGATATTAATTAGTAACGGGCTCTGAAAATAATGTCATAATATTTTAAACATGTTAATGACTTTCTGTTTTTTAACAATTTCAAAAAGTCGTGGTGAAGTTGCCAAGTAACATTCCGATACTGTTACGTTGCGTTATTAATATTCATACGCCAAACCAAGCAGTTCAGCCAATCGGTGAAGCCAACTGGGCGAGCGTGACGTTGCGTGATTAATATTCATTAGCCAGTCCTCCGTTATGCGCGAACTGATTTGATGGATAGAGGGCGCTGCTGCATACAACAACAACTTAGGGCTGAACTTTCATCTGTCACGACAACAAAGTAACAACTTTCCTCCACGGAGAGAACAAATCTGTAACTTATTGTGAGGATAAACCAATGGAAACAACACCTAACAACAACGAGGAGCCGACGTTAACTCCAGGTGTTTATAGACTTTTCAAAAGTTTATTTGAGGACTTTTGAAAGCATTTGAGTTTTGCAGATAACAGATAGCAACAAAATAAGAGTCTTTGGTTTTCTTATTTTGAGAGAATTAATTAATTATTGTTGGTTACGTTGTATTGTATTTCATTCTCATGATGAGACTTATATTAATGTTGTTGACATACGTGTCCAGCAGCTGCTCGCTCACTTCTGGGGGTTTATCGCAGATGCAGGAAAAGGTCGAGGCCTTAAACATGTTTTGGATAAACAAGAGACATTTTGTGTTAGATAATTACACATTGCATATTTTGCAATGCCTTTTCAATGTATTTTCAGGGACTTCATATGATCTCGAGACCAATGAGTACTACATATGCTCAGTGTTGGGGGTAACGCGTTACAAGTAACGCGAGTTTACCTGATCATTACTTTTTTCAAGTACTAGTAAAGTAACGCATTACTTTTTAATTTACAAGAGAATATCTGAATTACTTTTTCAAATAAGTAACACAAGTTACTTTTTTTTTTTCAATTATTGATTGACAGCTCTGGTTTCGCCATGTGACAGAAATCAGATGTACTGTAGTTTCTGAATACATTGAATATGCGTTAATTCATCTCACCTCACAAAAAAAAAAAAACACCAGATCAGTATTCCCTCAAATGAAGGAAAATACTGCAACTCAAATATGACGCAACCTGCATCTTAATGTTAACAACACAATATCCTTTAAGTATGAATTTCACATTCTTTACCAATGTCTTTTTTTTATTGCTGAAGTTTGTTGAAATGTCTTCTTCTGCATTCTCCCGTTCGGACGTAAATTTATTTTCCCTTCAGTCCGAGGCTTATTCATTTCACTTTTGGTGTGAAAAGCTTTTATATTTGCCAGAAATATAACTTTTTATTTTAAAAACACAAGCAAGCCCTGTCCAGATTTAAAAATTAACGCAAAAGTAACGTAACACATTACTTAAAGTAACTAAGTAACGTAATTAGTTTTTTTTTTATGGAGTAACGCAATATTGTAATTCATTATTTTTTTAAAGTAACTTTCCCCAACACTGCTTATGCTGTATTATTAAAGAATTACGCATAGTGTCATAAAGTGTCACATGTTTGTGCATATATCTTATGCAAAGTAGAAAGTTATAATAAAATATTTAGTTTGGCCTCCGATATCAGAAAACATGCAAATTAAGTTTGATCTGGAACCCCTTTCCACCACAAAAATATTAAACTTTCAAAAGCACAAAAAGCAGACATTGGGTCCAAAAGGCAGGTCTGTTCTTCAAGAAACAAAAGAAGGTCATAAAATTGAACGAATGTCAGAAGCTTTTTCTTCTTGGACCCCTGTAATAAGCATGTAATGTAGATGTGGAGGACTAGGTTTGATGTGACAAAGTCTGTGTGTATCTGTTATTGAACACTCACACATTCTTCACAGGAACTTTGTACATTTTTTGATTTTGCATTTAGTCGTTTTATTGTTACAGACCCAGGAGGACAGAAGCATGATCAGTCACCAGCAGAGAAAGTGTTTGGTCGACAGCTGAGTGAACCAGGGCGCTTTGCGTACGCTGGTTATGTGAGTGTCCTGTTGGGCCAGCTCTTCAAGTGCCTGAGTCACAGTCAACAAAAATCTATCTATAATAATTCACTTTATGTGCTGTTTATATAGCACATTAGCGGTAAAGGGGTCATATGATGCAATTCCAATTTTTTCCTTTCTCTTTGGAGTGCTACAAGTTGATTGTTCATAGATAAGATCCCTGAAGTTGCAAGACTAAAGTCTCAAACCCAAAGAGATATTCTTTATAAAAAATTAAGATTTGTCCATGCCC
Organism: Sinocyclocheilus anophthalmus; assembly: GCA_018155175.1. Lineage (NCBI taxonomy): Eukaryota > Metazoa > Chordata > Actinopteri > Cypriniformes > Cyprinidae > Sinocyclocheilus > Sinocyclocheilus anophthalmus. The sequence goes on from JADLZN010004779.1 coordinate 25,184, forward strand.
TCCTAAAACGCCTCATTTTAAACACGCCCCCACATGTCTACGTCACTGTGTGGAAATATTTGCATAATGCCGCCCAAAATGTTCACGCAAAGAAAAATGCGTAACTTTATTGTTGATGCCACTGCCGCCATGTTGTGAGCACGTTGTGTGTTTCATTGTGAAAGTGAAACTACTTGGTTTGGCCTTCCAAAAATGGACACGACTAAATAAGTGGTTAAGTTGTATTTACACACTGTTCCAGAACACTTCAACCCAAATATTCAGATGTGTGCATCGCATTTTATGGAGGACCGCTTCCTGAACCTGGAAGAGTAGACTACAATACCGGCTGTACTGACTCAAAGACTGTAAGTAAGTTTATATATTTAAAGAGTTTGCCTCTGATGTTCAACGCAGTTTTTGAGCATTGTAGAGTAGCTCTTGTTTTTCATTTCTCCGACACAAATGCAGACAGGTTTATGTCACATGGCCGCGATGCACGCACTCTAAAAAAAAACGCGTAATATACAGTAAGTATTACGTTATGTATAGTATAACGTATACGTGCTATAATCATTATAATCCCTTATATGTCCCCCCTGATGCAAAAATCCCGTTTTATAATGGGTTTTATGTTTTTGGTCTCGTTGCTCCGGCGGACCAGCATACAGTATGTGTGGCCGTACCTTTGTGTCCCACATGCTTGAGGTATTCGGCAAATCACAATGCTCGTTTTAGCTGGCCAATCAGAGCACACCTCATTTTTTTTGACCGATGAGCTTTGTAAAAATCGAACGCGTTTCAGACAGACGGATCATAGAGGAGAAACAATATGTACAGTATGTGGAAAATAATGGTGTTTTTTTTTAACCTTAAACCACATAAAAACATTCCATTACACCAAATACACAACATAATTCCCTTTTTTATCAGCACATGAACCGCTTTTGAAAAAAAGTATTTTATGTTCACCAAGGCTGCATTTATTTGATTTTAAAAAATGCAGTAAAAACAGTAATGTTGTGAAATTTTATTACAATTTAAAATAATGTTTTCTTGTTTTTATATTTTAAAATGTAATTTTTTCCTGAAATGGTAAAGTTGTATTTTCAGCATCATTACTTCAGTGTTTAGGTCACATGATGTCAAATGATCACTCTAATATGCTGATTTGCTGCTTTTTTCAGGATTCTTTGATGAATAAAAAGTTCAAAAGAGCAGCGTTTATTTGAAATGGAAATCTTTGTAATATTGTGAATGTCTTTACTGTCACTTTTGGTTTAATGAGTCTTTGCTGAATATTAACATTTAATTTCTTAGAAAAATGTTCAAATGTTTTGGGTTTGTGAAACTTCACTGTGATGTTTTCCCAATGCAGATGCTTTCGTGAGATGTATCTGCAGGGTCTTGTTCAGTGGCTGGATCTTGATGAGTCGGTCATGCCAGTTATGCAAGCGTTCCTGGCAGGGCTCGGGTTCGAAGGCACTGACACCTTCCTGTCCATCTTGCATGCAGAGCCGCTGCTCAGAGCCGGAGCTTTACTCATCACTCAGGTACACGTCTGACATTAACCCAGCTGGACGACTGCATTAACATATAGATGCTCGTGTTTGTGACATTCTGTTTTGTTTTTCAGGATCTTGTGTCATTCTCAGTCAAAGATGGTGAGCTGATGTTTCACGATTAATTAGCTGGTCTTTTATGACGTGCATAAAAATAAACAATTTATTATTTAAAATGATAAATAATACAATTGAATCTCACAAAGAAATGTCCATTTTATATTATATTTTGCATGAAGAAAATGAATACTGTTAACATATTTTGCATTGTCATTTTAATTTCTAAACAATTAAGACCATTCCCATCCCAGTGCTTGTTACTGCAGTGAAAACAAAACATGGATTTCAATATTTGAAATGATTTAAATGATAAAAAATGTATACATTACAATATGATTTATTCTACTATGTTAATTTATGCTATTTATTATTTATGTAAATGTGAAAAAACATGACATTACATTTGATACTTTTAATAATGTACAAAACATCTTAACTGTGTTTTATCTACATTGGTCACACCAATGTCAATGAAAAGTCTGTGAAACAGCAGACAGCAAATAAAGCTTATGTTTAAGAGTTTGAAGTTATTTTTTATATTTTTTTAAAACTGTTTATAAAAAAAAAAAGCTTTTCAAGTCTTTTTTTAAAATTGTCCCCCAAATGTCCAATAACCATAATTTGTCCTGGGTTTTTATTTATTTTAAATAACTATATTTATTTACAAAAAAAAAAATTATTTATAAAAATTAATTTTTTATTAATTGATTAATTTAATATTAAAAATAAAAATTGGGCTTTGCCTCATATTTTGAAGTTTTTCAATCATTGACTCCTGTTACTTTCCTATTTAATACTGTTAAGCTTCTTTGAAACGATCTCTGTTGTATAAAGAGCTATAAAAATAGAGTTGACGAAGTGCTTCCAAAAGTCTTTGTTTTCTGTATGCAAGATTGTTTTTTCTTTAGATTTTTTATGGTAAAGTATGAACTAGACATGTTTCTGTGAGATTGATTATTCTTCCTTCAATCTTGTTTTCCATGTAATAACCATTTTTTGATGCAGGACATTATGATGCCAGGGCTCGAGTTCTGATCCGACATGTCAACTGTCTGCTGCGTGTGACCCAACAGCAGCTGGAGGATTTTGAAGAGAGTCTCGGAGAGAAATTGAGAGAGTCAGGAGAGGAGAGCAAGTGAGTGAAACTCCTTTATGGGATTTTGGGGGGGGGGTTATCAACATGTAAAACACACACTGGTTTCGCAAGCCCACGGAGAGCCATCTGCTGATTCACAAAGAAAAGTCAATACAGGGGCACAATCAATATCACTGTGAAACAGTGAAAGTGCTGTAAAAATGTTGACATGAGGAACAAACCTGAATCTGTTTGCTGATTTCTGTCTGTTAATGTGTTCTCTTCTGCATGTGATGTGGACCGTGCACAGTGTTTTGTGTATATGCAGTCAAAGATTTCCTTTCAGTTCAGCGCTTTCATGTTAGTTTTAGTTTCTAATAGAATTCAATTGACAATGAACAAGACCTCTGAGATTTCAGCAGCTCCAGTGAGCATGTTATGAATCAAATGGGCATTCTCTCAACAGAGAAGAGTCATCAAGAAGGCACAAGAAAGAGAGAGGTCGTAAATTGCGCCGGTACCTGCTCATCGGACTTGCCACTGTGGGTGGAGGAACAGTAATTGGTGATCCTAAATTGCCACTGGACGGTTGTTTTTTAAACTGCATTTGGTCCTCACCAAGGGGAATGTCAGTTAAAAGTCCATGTAACATTATAAGCTAGTTGTTTGTTTGTTTGTTTGTTTGTAAAAATTCATTTAAGAAAATTAAGCCTTTCATGCTTTTTTAGGACATTGAAAACCACATTTTTTCGTTACGGTAATTCATTGGATGTTTTATTTATTTCTTTATCATAATATTATTTATTTTAATTTAAGCAATTAACTACCATAATGTTTGTTATTTAAACAATTGAACGACCATAAAGTGTATTGAAGATAATAGTTTATTTTGACATGTATTATTAATATTATTATTAGTATTATTTAATTAAATACCTATTTATTATTTAAATTTTAAACATTCATTACGTAATCGCAGGATGTTCAATTAGTGATTTTTTTTTTTTTAAAAAATTTATATTTATTTATTTTAAATTTAAATGTATATATTATATAATTTATCTTTACAAACTTCATTACTGTAATGCATCCAGATGTTTTATTTGTTTTTTTGTTTTAATAATTAAAACAATATTCATTCATGTTTAAATTAATTAGTAATTCCATACCAAATACTACCCATGATATATAAATAATTCAAATTTAAATAATTTTGAAAGAATTTTTTGTGTTTTATGATATGATTAATGATAATTTGAAAGGGATATGCTTACTTTGGGAATAATATACAGAATTTAAAAAAACACTTTTACAGCTAAGCAATTAATTTATTTGTTTTTTTTTATTTACCTAATATTTTAGCTGATTAAATTACTTACTTAAAATGTTTGATCTCTTAGTTCTTTCTGTTAATTTTGAGGTGAAATATGACTAGAGCATGTCCAGCACTGGTGTGATGAGGTTTAGTTTCATTTGTCTGGTGTTCATGATAATGCATGTGTTTTTGTCAGGTGTTACAGGAGGGCTGGCGGCTCCTCTTGTGGCTGCTGGGGCAGGAGCGGTGCTAGGAGCGGGAGGAGCCGCTGTGCTGGGATCAGCCACGGGCATCGCCATCATGGCTTCCTTGTTTGGAGCCGCAGGGGCCGGGTTAACAGGTGAGCTAGCTGACCTATTTGAAGCTTGTTTATGTGTATATATAATGTAAATCATACATAATTATAAATATATACACATGTAAATATTTCTTAAATATATACATGCATGTGTTTGTGTGTATTTATATATACATATAAAAATACACAGCACACTCTATACACAGTCGATTTGACAGCACTTATGATAATAAAAAAATTATAACAATAATAAATATTATATTGCGGGAAAAAAATATATAATAAGTCTGTTATTATCAAATGAATTATTTATTGAACTTTGGTGTACTTTATCATTTGTAAAATTACTATAAGCCTCTCATAGCTTATTGCATTATTTATCTATTGCATTTACACAACTTTAATGCAGTGTTGCGATGTAAGGTTCTGTTCGTCCTGGAGGGCAAGTGATTTATATAATTTGAAAAGCATGATTCTTGTTGAATCACTAGACTGCGTTACAGGATTGATTGGTGTGCAGATGAATTAGCAGACTGACGATGATAAAGTTACAGTCCGTTTTCTGGTTTGAGTAGAATTTTCTATAAACCTGCTTTCAGAGCACATCGTCAGCTGCCATTCACAGTGAATTCAGCTCAAGGTTATTGGAGATGCTTGGTGTTTCTTCAAATGCAGTTTATCTGTGCGTCTGCCTCTCTTCATTTCTGTTTGCAGATCAAGTTTTCCATTTCCTCTCTATGTTTATGTCCACTTAGTTTATATGTATGAGGATACCTGAAGGTATATTTACTCATTTTACACAGGCTATAAAATGAACAAGCGTGTCGGCGCTATAGAGGAGTTTGAGTTTCTTCCGATGAGTTCTGGAAAGCATCTTCATCTCACTATAGCCGTGACGGGCTGGCTGTGCAGCGGCAAATACAGTGAGTGCCACAGTTAACCATCAAAATAGCACTTTTCAGTTGCTGTTATGTGTATTATTATGTTTACTATTATGTTACTTCTAAAACAAATATATTGTTTATTAATTGTAAGGAATAGTTTTCACCCAAAATAAATTTGCTGAATTGTCTCACCCTCCAGTCCATCCAAGATTAGATGAGTTTTGTTCTTCATCAGAAACAATTTGGAGAAATGTAGCATCACATCATTTGCTCACCAAGATCCTCTGCATTGAATGGGTTCCGTCAGAATGAGAGTCCAACAGCTGATAAAAACATCACAATAAATCCACAAGTAATCCACACCACTCCAGTCCTTCAGTTAATGTCTTGAGAAGTGAAAAGCTGCCTGTTTTTTAAGAAACAAATCCATCATTAAGACTGTTCTTGTGAGCAGGTGATGTAATGCTAAATTTCTCCAAATCTGTTTTTCTGGTGAAGAAACAAACTCATCTCATTTTGGAGAGACAGGAATGAAGCAAAATTTGATTTAAGATTTGCCCTTATCTTTTTCAATTTCCGGACGCAGCTACTAGGTGGCCACGGTCCACCTTCCTTACAGACGAGACGGGGGCATTCATTATTTATTTGACAGAGAAACGGTATTGTGAAAGGTAAGATACAGAGTCGACATAAATATTACAGAAATATAAAAGTATTTCTTTTTTTTTTAACGTAGGCCTAAGTGGTTGACCATCATGTAAGAACGTGTTTAAGTTACACGCAATGCTATCAATTTCAAACTTCTTTCATCGCTCACTGGGTGATTTTAACCTAATTAGCCGTTTTGCACAAATAAATTAACTTTGAAATAATAACGTATATTTTACAATATGAGATGGCAAACTCATACCAGTCATATGTGGCCTAATAAAAGCTGTTTTATATATATATTTGCATCGAGCGGGCCGCCTCGCGCGCACCGCCATGTTGATATCACTCTTTACTATATGCTTCTTATAACTTGTTATTTGACACTTTTTTATGCAATACATTTAGCATGGTTAACTGAGCCAAGAGCATTTTACGATGGCATCGGGAAGTGAAAACGTAATGATTTCCATATTCACACCGGTGTCGGCACAATGTAATAAATAATTTGATTTTTATCATTTAAAGATGTATCAGTCTTTTGGATTGGGATCGCAAGTGTCCATGGTTGCTCCCATCACTTGCAAATTACCAGACGAGAAAAGTAAGCGGCTCCGTGCTTTGCTGGGGAATGTGAAACTGTCTCTTCTCTACAAAGCTTCAGTTCATGGATATAAAGCTTCTGTCTTCCACCAGCGATGTGACCGTCGGGGTCCCACTTTACTTGTAGCCTACAACCGATCAGGCTACATCTTTGGTGGATACACTAGTGTAGATTATGCTCGAAGTGGGCAGCATATTATAGATAGGGAAGCTTTCCTGTTCAGCTTTCAAGGCAAGATCCCTGTGTGCATCAAAGTTAACAGTGGACATTATGCACGTCTCGATGACGCTGGAGGGCCCAACTTTGGTCAACAGCTGTACTTTTGCTACAAGAACCAGCCAGTTGTGTTAAATCACAGAGGGAATGCATTCAGTGTTAATACGGCAACAATGTATGGGAACGATACTCAGCTGACTGAATGTGAGGTGTACAAAGTGAAGCAGAGTAAGTCAAGTCTTCAGAAAAGGATTCACGTGATTATATAATCTAATATATGTTGTATTCATATTCATTTTGATTGCCAGTCCCTCAGAGCAGTGCCATAAACAAGCAATGGAGGAATGTTCTGTGGACAGCCAAGTATGTTTCAACTTAAATAGTGTTTTCCTAGTCCACTATTGCTGATTTCATAGGATGGTCTCACACAATTGTTGTGCTCTGTCGTAGTCGAAGAGCACAGCTCATGGGATTGATCAGGAACTATAAACCCCTGATGACGTCTGTGAGTCGGGTCAGAATCCTAATGATCGGTCCTGTAGGTGCTGGAAAATCCAGTTTCTTCAACTCCATCAACTCCATCTTCATGGGCCGCATTACCAGCAAAGCCATGTCAGGATCTGCAGGCACTAGTCTCACCACACAGGTAGAGATTTAAAAGGACAACACCGTTTTTCTCTGGGATGTCAAGACCTGTCTTTGTTTGTAACAATTATTCTTTTAGTTT
>JADLZN010004780.1:0-63276 GCA_018155175.1 Sinocyclocheilus anophthalmus
AAATGGTATTTACTTCAACAAAACTCTTGTTTTGAATATTCAGAGTATCTGTAACTGCTTCATTAAATCATTTTAAAGCATTTGACTGTTTCAAATTGATAGTCTTTTTGACTCGATTCATTAAAAGAACTGTCTCTTAACAGTCATTTGCGAATCAGAATACAGTGATTTGATTCATACGGTAAATTCACAACTGAGGTAAAATCGATTTTTATGTTAAAACAATACTATTTTTGGGACACATTTGATTTAAAAACATTTTTTAAATACCATTACAGCAACAGTTTTTTGTTGTTGTTTTTTGCAATAAGTGTTAACGTCTTATTTCATCAGTTCATTCATAGAAATGGCTCATAAGAGTAATTAATTTGTGAATTAGACTACATTTATTCATTTAGCATTTATCCAAACAGATTTTCAAATGAGGAACATCACAGGCAATTAGACAATTTTAAATGTAAAAATACATTCTTTTAGCCCTGGGCGATAAAACAGCATCATGTATTTATGCATTGCTTAATCCAAAGAGCCGAATCACCCATCACACAGATTGCATTTAAAAACATATGAGACTCAGTGAAAAGGAATAAACCTCCACAAGTTCGTGACGTGTTTTCTAAAAGTTTAAACTTTTATCTCTTGTGTGAGACACGAGTGCAGCAGTCATATCTGTCCATCTAAAAAAATGCACTGAATATGCGTTCTGTGTGAATGGCTCTTCGCTCTTTGGATTAAGCAGTGCATAAATACGTGATGCTGTTTTGTTCATAATTTGTTTATGCAATTACGAAATTATATTTGATTTTTATGAGTTAATTTAGACGTAATGTACGTTTTTTTTATAGAGTTACTTCCTTGCGTTGACAATTTAATTGTGCTGCATTATTTTGCTCATTGCGCCCTCCTGTGGCCTCGGTAGACAAGACAAAAGTTTCCTTAAGACCTATTTAATCTGCATTTAAAACATTAGAAATTAGATATTTGTTTAATTTTTATTGTGTTTGATTTTTAAAACTAAAAATATTTGTTGTTTGTCGCAATAAATTGGGTTAATTTAAAAATACGTGGTTAATTTATACATTTTCTTTTTCTATAGCTCTTTTCCTTAAAAAGGTTATAAATAAACATGTCACAGTATCAATACCGAATGATATGACATCTCTCGTTGATACTTTTTGCTCATCACCAGCCCTAAGTTTCTTATCATTCAGTTCATAATGAATTTATATATATAAGATATATATATATTATTTATATATATAGATAATAATAGATGCAGTATGCTTTTTTGTAATTTATTGATTATTTCTACATAAAATACCATTTATTACAGCAAAGTTCTTTTCTGAATTTGTGTTTTTAACGGAGTATCTATGTCAGATTCATGATTCAAAGCGCAACACCGATTAAAAATGATACCTTGTGGGTTCATGAATCTTTTTGACCTATTCATTAAAAGAACTGGCTAATAGGCTAATGTTAACTCCACGTTAACATTTATTTATATAGCAAACACTCTTATCCAAACATCACAAGCAGTTTGTTATAATTAAAAAAAAAGTATCTCTGGGCCTCTTCATTGAATAATGAATCAAAGCGACAGACTGATTCAAAACAGTAACTTCTGGGTTCATTAAATGAACTAGCTTATGAGAGTCATTTGTTAGTGAGTGTGGAATTGTGTAATGCTTACAGATATTATTTATGCACTTTATAAACTTCATCAACTGACTGAAAACTCCTCTTCATCAGACCATAGCAACACTAAGTATGCTTTAATATGACTTGTAAAAGATGAACAGAGCAAACACATGTCCTTTATCTGTGGTCACTCAGATGGTTCCATGGAAAGATCACACGCGATCAGGCCGAGAGGCTGCTTTACCCCCCAGAGACAGGCCTCTTCCTGGTGCGTGAGAGCACCAACTACCCCGGCGACTACACCCTGTGTGTCAGCTGCGACAGCAAGGTGGAGCATTACCGCATCATCTACCACAACGGCAAACTGTCCATTGATGAGGAGGAGTACTTTGAAAACCTCATGCAGCTCATGGAGGTGAGGGTTGTTGGCTTTTGACCTGGTTTAAGTTTAAGTTGTTGTTTTCATAGCTAACAGGTCTATTTATGGTCTTATGGATGATTGTTAAAATACAGTATTTAGTCAGCACAAGCACAATCCAAAGTTAGCCCAGCGGGTTGTGAAACCAACAGGCTTCTTCCTGTGAGTCCTCTCACCGCCTCCGTCAACATTTTCAAATTGATCGCCACACACAGATACAAAAATAGCCCTAACAGGAAGTCAGTCCACATCAGACGTACTGGCTACAGACATGGGGCAAGCATTTACGATGGACTCCAGGAAACAATTTTATACACGCACACCTTGTGCTTTGAGGTCAAAGGTTCAGTCCAGGCTTGCTGGAGGAAATTACATTGCTAAACAAGAGCTGTGAAATTAAGCTGATGTTTTAATGGAAAGTGTGTTTTGTGGGTGGTGTTTGGGAATGAAGGTTTTTTCTAGTCGAATGTCACTAACTCACAGAACATCCCTTACATAAAAGTTTACCAAAGCAATATTAGGGCACAGTGATGATCAGATTTAAAAAAAAAAAAAAAAAAAAAAAACAAAAAAATACCATGATACTTTGGGATATTAGCATACCAGGGAAACTACATTGATTATTACTATTCATTACATTGTATTTAATTCAATCATTCAAGTTTATTGTATAGCTCTTTATATATAATCAGATGTATGTATATATATTACTATATTAGTACTAAATAGCACTTACTAATGCTTCATTTGCTTGTAACCATATTTTGTTGTATTTGTAGCTATCAACAGTTCGTATTTAGTATATAGACTAATAAGATAAGCACAATGTCCTTTAGGTATACTACACACTCTATATAGTATTTTTTAGCATATATACAATGTATTTTAAATTTTTCTGTAGTAATATATCTTATAATTACTATATAAGGTAGTATTATAATTTTATATTATACCAATTTTAGCTTTTGGTATAGTGCTTTTTATACATTGATCCAAACCGCAAGCGTTTAAAATGTTATTTTTTACCGCACTATATTTTAGTACTTTTTAATTTGCTTTAGTATAATAACATAAAAGTTGATTTAATTTTGTAAGCAATTATTTGTGCAATTTTGCTGTCTTCACATCTCACACCGTATCAATGGGGTTTTTATACTTCAGAATATATACAGTAACTGTCTTTTGTATTTTAGGAAGCGGACCATCATAAGAGGATCGTCATATTTAGGGGTCCTTGACATGAGAACGTTTGAAAACCCCTTCATAACATAATAAAGAGATATTCAAATTTCCTTAGGCAAGCAAACACCACTTACATTTTCATGTGCAAATCCACTTTGGCAGCCAACGTACAAGCTTTTTATTGGGTGCCAGAGTGTTGCTATGTGGTTGCTAAGGTGTTCTGAGTGGTTTTCGCGTGTTGCGTGGTGCGATCATTGGTGGTCTGTTTGGTTGCTTCTGCACATATTCTGAAAGAGTCCATCCTGTGGTCCTACTCTGGGCATTGCACAAAAAAAGAGCAAGACACCTCATCATTCCAGGTGACATTCAAGTCTGTAACACAAGGCATGATGAATGCACCGCTAATGGAAAGGGAGGGTTAAAAAGAACCGATTTACATAGATGTAGGATATAAATGACTAATTTGTATAATTTTACATATCTTTTTTTTTTATTCCACTGACCATTGGCCTCATTAGGTCTGTGTGATTAACTAGTGATCCGTCCTCGGTTAAGTGTTGATGGTTCTGCTCTGGTTATTTTTGATTGAGGTCTGGGTGACTTTAGGTCAGAGGCACTATGGGTTCCTCAAGTCTCTCCTCACCCTTTCTATTATGGAATTCCACACATTCTTTAGTGTAATTTTGGCTACAGTCGCCCTCTCTCTGTCTTTCTCCCACCCTTATAGCCTCAGCTGAACAGTTGTGCTCTTTCCAAAGAAGTGGACGGGTCTTAAACTGTGTACAATAAGCCTTTATGTTCATAGTGATTAAACTACCACAGATTATATTCTTCCCACAATCCACTCTATCAAATTACTTCAAAACCAACTGGGGAGAGATATTCCAATAAAAGCCGCAAATTCGTACTTTTTGATCTTGTAAGGGATCTGATGGCAGTTAAATTTTTAACCTTTTTTTTTATTATAAATTACTTTTTCGCAAGGACCACTGAATTTATCAAAAGTGAACAGTAAAATATTTTAGTTACGAAGTTACTTGTCAAGGTATACAATTCTATCTACTTCATCAGATATATCCTGGGATAAAAAACATCCTCAATGTTTCCACAGAATATTTAGAACAACAACGTTTTTCAACATTGCACACTAGTGAACAAAATGTTTCTTGAGCATTTATCAGCTACTAAACTATGGCTAAGGACAGGACGCTGCAAGACTTGAATAATGATCAGACTTTTCTCAAATTTCACTAATAACATTCAACCGTATTGCTTGTTTGTCCGATACATTGCAGGCTCCGTTTCTGCTCATATGCAAGACATAACCGCATTTTTCATTGAGAAAACATTAGTGACAAATCCTTGACGACCCCAAACTGTTGAGCAGGACCATCTATGGGTCGTAGAATCAAACAGAGGAAAAATGGTGCATATTAATTGGAGTCATGATGGGGTAGTAACTTAGAAACGAAGTAATATGTTGGGTCATGGGAAACGGTATCAATGTGCGTCCAGAAATTAGTCGCTACTGCAGCGTTTTGATGTGGAATTTAGGTCTATTGCAGATTGTTGTTTTTTTGAGCGCGCGTACAACACGTCAGCTCCACAGTTCCTGGCACAGTTGATAAGAGGACGTGACAAGACGAAACGCGCAGTTCCAGATCATGTTCAACACCCAATACGCTGCCGTTTCACGCTCAGGATGTAACAATTCTTATCTTCCCGTGTCTGATGCCTTTTCTTAGCGGTTTATAGCGTCCAGACATATAGATGCACAACACGTATTTCGTGCCCGGAAAATGATAAGAATGTAGTCCCCTGTGTGGACGGCTTCATCTGAGGAGAGGAAACGCGACCGGCAACGACAAGCGCGTCGGAATCACACGGACTGCTAGTTACACCATGCGACCTGCTGCTGCCCTTCCCCGTTTACTTGTCTTTGGATGTGCTCTCATTGCAACGTGTAAACCCCCACATTATTTATAGCAGGAGTTATGGAAGGGAATAGACACGGGAAACTCTGGGACTTTGGGACAGGTACCGGAAGAAAGTCATGCAGGGATGAGGCGCTGGATAGGGCAGAAGGGACTGCAAAGGCAGATGGGAGGGGAAGAGCGAAGGGAAGCGGGTGGAGACAGGAACAGGGTAGTGACAATTGAACTGGCCCGTGTGTACTGCGGGGTGTATGTAATCTAAAACAACATAAACGGTTGGATGGATCAGTGTCTAGATGTGTGTGTGTATGTGCGCGCATTTTAACAGCACTACACTAAAGATGCAGATGGACTTTGTACCAGACTTATCAAACCTAAACTCATGGAGGGGTCTGTGGCGGCCCAGGATGAGTTCTCGAGGAGTAAGATACTTACTGACTATACTCGCATTTGAATTTGTTGATCTATAGTGAATTAAGTTTCTGCATGGCTTCAAGGTTTGTTTAATGAAAGATATTTTAATAGGATCATTAATCTTCCTTGTCCATAGGTGGCTGGGCTCTGAATAGAAAAGAACTGAAGCTCATCCAGACTATCGGAAAGGGAGAGTTTGGAGGTAAAGATACTTTTTTTTTAAGAAACATCATCTCTGATCAGGGTGGTGCGTAAAGATCACTTCCCTGGAGAAGCCGCACCCTGCAGAGTTTTGCTTGACCCTGATCAACACTACCTGAAGCAAGCTATCAGGTTCTGAAGGGTTTTTATGGAAGCTGCAGCGTGAGTTTTATTAGGGTGTTGCTGAGCTGAACTCTGCAGTCGCGGCTCGCCAGACTGGAGTTCGTCCACGCGCCTGAGCTAATGATTAAAGCTAATGTCGTGGTTTCAGGACCCAGATTTTAACATTGTTAGCTTATAAAAAAAATGAACACACAAGTATATTCAGCATCTATGACTATCACAGGCACCAATATCGTCTTCAATGCTTCCCAACTATCTCTTTTTGGGTCTTAGATGTGATGGTCGGAGCTACCAGCAAGACAGTGGCAGTGAGTGTAGCAACATGACCGCAACTCGCACAGGCCTCGTTGCAGAGCTTCTGTCATACGTACGTCCTCCCGTTGCCGATCACAACAAAGTATTTCCAGATGAATAATTCTCTTATTTTGCTGCCCTATTTACTGTATACACATCAATCAAAAATTAATAAGGCTTTTAGTATTTTCATATTCAAATATCAATATTCACGTTGACTGTTACAGGCAATTACGGCATACTAACTTGGTACAGCTGCTGGGGGTGATCGTGGAAGAGAAGGGCAGCCTCTTCATTGTCACTGAGTATATGGCCAAGGTCAGTGACCGAAGCCTGTTTTCACAGAGAATTATGTATACATGGATGTATACGTTTAATCATGTCTTTAAGGCATATAAAGCATTATTTTAATGTCTGTTTCCAGGGTAGTCTAGTGGACTATCTGCGCTCCAGAGGACGTACTGTTATTGGTGGAGATTGTTTGATCAATTTCTCAATGTGAGTTTCTTTTATCACATCTTTTATATTTTTGAAAACCTTGGCACCCATCCTGCTTTGTCTTATTAGTAGTTATAATATTAATAAAGCCATAAAAACGAAAAGAAAAGAAAAGGCTATGTTCATGTTTTCTTTTCTTTTTTTCAGGGATGTCTGCAAGGCGATGGAATATCTTGAGGCCAATAACTTTGTGCACAGGGATCTGGCAGCTCGTAATGTTTTGGTGTCAGAAGACAACAAAGCAAAAGTCAGCGACTTTGGCCTCACCAAGGAAGCATCATCTACTCAAGATACAGCCAAACTCCCTGTTAAGTGGACTTCACCCGAGGCCTTAAGGGAGAAGGTGTGCTGTCCGCTTTTGTTTTAATATGTTCAAACAGAGACATTTTAAAAACATCCTCTCATCTTTATGTTATGTCTACCTGTCTGTCTGGAACAGATGTTTTCCACTAAGTCAGATGTATGGAGCTATGGCATCTTACTGTGGGAGATCTATTCCTTTGGTCGGGTACCTTATCCAAGAATTGTAAGTCACTTCAAATCTGACAATTATTATTATTTTTTAAATCATGTTAATAAATAAAATTATTATTTTTAAAATCTGGTTTAAATTCAAATAAATAGGCTATTATAATCAATAAATGTTTAATCCAAATGATATACACCTCAAAGCAGAAGCATGACAATAAAAAGTACATTTGTAATTATTATTTTAATAATAATATATTATTCTATATTTCAATTAAATGAACTAAATAGGATCTTAATACACAAGTCACTTCAAGCAGAACATTACAATAAAATACATTTTATATTCTTTATAATTACACTTTATTTATTTTGGCCTATTCATACTTACTATTATCGCGTTTACATTCAATCTCTATCATCAGTTTAATTAAAATAATCTATAATAAGGTATCTCTATACGTAATGCTGAGTTTGTTTAAAAACGTCTGGGAATAAGAGTAACTGTTATCCGTTACAGTTACATCAAAAAACAATGTATTCAGATTACAGTTATATTTTGTAAAAAGTGGGAATACTATCAGGATTACATTTAATTTAAAATTAAATAAATGAGTGTTTTGACATAACGCTATATATTTAGCGCTGCATATTTCCTAGTTCTGTTGACACATTGACTCACGTGAGCAGCCTGCTGGTGCGTGCGCAACACCCGTCTACAATTATTCTCCTCAAACGCGAGATGACTGAGACGCCTGCTTACAGTAAATAATTGTATACGCCTTGAGCTTTCTCTGTCGGTGAAAATTTCTGAAGACTGTTGATTCCTTTTAACAAAGGCTACTCAACCAACTTGAACGTGTGCAGGTACGAGTCCGACTAGCACGGAAATCATCATTTTAGCTCAAATTTGGTGTTTGTTAGTGATTTAAAATTCCATGGTGTGCATGACTGCAGCTGTAAGTTTTCTAGCAGAAAATGTAGAAATTAACATGAGAGTCCCCCCACCCCGGATCAGTCAATGAAATAAAGAAAGATCATAGCATTTCGACGTATTTTAAAATAGACTAATATGTATATTGTGTAAATGTTTTTAATGTTGTGAATAAACAAATTTTATTTTTACTTGTACATGTTAAAGAAATAAAAATATTATTAATAAAAATAAAACTGTAATACTAAACTCTATAGCCACTAGATGTCTGCATAGCCTTTTACATAAAAATATATATATGGGCTGTAATATCTAGATGGTGAAACAAGACACAATTTTCAATAGTTTAAAATAGTTTTTACTATAGTTTTTATTAGTTTTAATTTTAAAGTCATAATTAAATAAAAGTACTTAGATATTGCTTTTTGACTTATTAACATATGTAACTTGAAGTAATCCAAAAGTAATCAGATTACATGGACCTGTAGAGTTGTACTTTGGGTCGTACGAAGACTTTAAATTAAGGTCAGTTTGTTACGTAACGGAATACATTTTAAAAGTTTTACCCTCCAACCCTGGTTTCATCCAGCTTGCGGCATACAAACATTAGAAACAACGCCGCATTTGTAGTGGGGAAAGACACAACACAGGAATGGAGATGGTTGGGGCACTTGTGGGTATAGGTGGTGGAGATATATTAACTTGTATATTTTAGTGTTTTGCAAGATTTCTGCACATTATGTCTGCTTCATGAATTTTAGTATCAAGGCAAATTCTACCAGTAGAGGACACTGTTGTCTACATCAGCACATTTTCCCTAAATTGTGTCCTTCATCCTCTGTTCTTCCAGCCACTGAAGGAAGTTGTCCCGCGTGTAGAGAAGGGTTATAAGATGGACGCCCCAGACTGCTGCCCGGCTGTGGTGTATGACATCATGAAGGAGTGCTGGACTCTGGACCCTGTGGAGCGTCCTAGCTTCAGAGAACTGAGACAGAAACTTCAAGATATCATAGCCAATGAGCTGTACCGATAAAAGACAAAAACTAACGGAAAAACACAAGAAGACGACCTTCACGGCACCATTCCCATACAGTCTGACCAAAATCTACTCTTAAAGCAGTGGACTTGAAAGTGAAAAACATCAGCAGAAATGTATTTTGCTTTTTTTTCCGTCTTTTTCTTTGCTTTGTTTTTATGGCATGATTTTCTTAATTTTGGGGAGGCTGGCCTTCTCTACAACAACTCACCTCTTTTTGATTTTTAAGATCTTCAGCCTCCTCTGATATGTCCTCATACGCTCCATTATTTTGGACTTTTGATTAGCAAATAGGATATTCTGCCAAAAAAAGAGAAAAATCAGTTAATATCATCAGACAATAAATATCACGAGGAATGCTATACGACAAAACATCCGGCACCCATAAGGCTTGTAACCAAGAACAATAATTGGCACTTAGGGAGACCGTATGCTCAACCCAAACTGTTTTCCATTCCAGTAGCCAATGAAATACACCAGAGAATCTTTCTTCCATTTCACAGTGCCTTTACACCAGAAATCTGTCTCGCCCCAGAGCTTGTTTCATTAGATTTTTTTAATACATTGTTTAAAAGTGCTCGAATTTCCTGCTGTCTTGCTCATCTTTTCAAACATGTGTCAGTCTGAGCCTCAAAACCGGAAAGGATGAATATAAACTTTGTGGGCCTTTAAAAGAGATGTGGCTTGTGTCCAAGCCAGAATGCTTTAAAAATAATAATAATAAAACCGATAAAGTATACAAAAAGGCCCCACCTTAATCCCGCCACTATTGCAAACAGCTACTTCTTCCGTTGCCTGAGAATTTTAACGCCAAATGGGCTGCAGATCCTTTTTCCCTCACTTTTCCGCAACCTGCCTCGGGGGGGTCATTTCCTTTTTTATGGGAATAATTTGTGAAAGGTTTTCCGGCTGTTTGTGGGACAAAAACAGATCTGAGAAATATTTGTGATATTATTATACATTGATTTTTGCCAAGGAATTAATTTTTTTGTTTTTCCTCAGTGCTTTCAAAAAAATTTCTTTGTTGCCATATTTCAGATAAAATCACCTAAACCGTTTGATAAAAACAGATGAAGACAAAATAAATAAAAAGGCTCCCAAAAAAAGCTTTGAATGTGTCTCTGTGCCTTTAAATGTAACCCCTCGGTCTTTCAATTTAAAGGTCAGTCAAGGAAACTAAATGTACCCAGAGAGGAAAGACGTCCTCTATACAAGCTTCTGCCGGTTAAGCAGCGACCCAAACAGTCATGACACAAGACAGATTTTCACCACAAGGTTTTGACACACTTGATAATAATACCGATGCCCTGCAGATGCACTCGGCATATGTCCCATGTTTTAAAAAATCGCATCACGTGCTCCTCCATCAGGATGTGATAGGATTGTTTTCTAGTCTATCTATAGGATGCTGTATTTCTGCTCGGTGCATGTTTCTCGTCAGCAACATGATATCAAGAAGAGGAAGATTCATGAGTATGCAGCTAGAACGAAACCTGAACCACTGAAATGCTGCATTTGTGGTTTTCAGTGAAGGTGAATCTACCTTTGGTGAACAAAAACATACCAACACAGAGAAATGTTTGCATTTCCATTTGTAATCTACAGATATTTGAATTCACTTCTTATGGTGAGCTATGTGTAGAAATTTTGCATATTAAATTAGCATTCTTCAAAGCCATTTCCTAAAAATGATATTTTAATTCTCTCACTGTCTACACATGTTCAATCCCGTTGTTGTTGTGTCGAATAAAACTCATAAATGTCTAAGCAAATATATGATTTTGTCCGCAATTTTACATTGCGATCTTGTAATTCTTACGGTCAATGCAATTTTCAAAAAATAATTGCATATTTGCGCAGTGTCATCAAAATTACCTCATTGTAAAAATTGTGTGTTTGATATACATTAGTTATAGTATGCTATAAAACTTAGTATCACTAATAGTAGTATATGTTAGCATTATATTATACTATTCAGATATATAATACAAAGTCATGGAATGTACATTGTAACCTAACTGTGAAGGCACAATTATGTAAGCATTTTTTTTTATGAAATTTCCTGAAACCACCGACTCGTTGTTACTATGTTTTGCGTCTGACTGAGGTACTTACATTATCCCAAATGTGTCGAAGAATGTTTAAATCCAGAGAAAGAAGCAATTTTAACTAGTGACACGGACAGTTTCCATAGTGTCATTGTGTCACCTGCCAAAGACGTCATAACCCCTCGATTTCAGGTTTTGTTTTGTAGAAAACATGGGAACACCAAAGACACTTTAATATGTTATGTGTTTTATTCCTACCGTGACGCCGCACACGAGTTGTCTTATACAGGTCGACTTTTTGTCTAGTATGATAAAAACAGCGCTGCTTTACCCCACATAAGCACAACCGGAAGCAGCGGAAGCGCTCAACTGCGGCATAATAAAAGCTCCGCTGCTTTCAGCCTCACCCTGCTTCATTCTACTACTTTAATAAATCATTAGCTCATCCATGAACTTGATTTCTGCCTGAGTCCCGTCGGATTGCATCTGCTGTGGAGATGAAGACGAATAATTCCCATGATTCCACACTCAGTCATGGTGTTATCAAACTACTCCTTTGCCTCTTTGTTTATTTTGAATAAGCGCCCTCCAGCGACGAAAATTACATGCATCATTTGTTCTTTCAGGTGGGCTCCAGGATTCACTCAACAGTCACTTTACAAGTGTTTCGAACTGAAGGTGTGTTGGCAATCGCGTGGCTACACAACCACCTATATGATCAAAAATCCACCCGTGTCTATTAAATCTTGTTAAATGTTTTCCCCTTTCTCAAATCGAGCAGATCTCAGATGCCTGTCTGTTTGACGTCACACAGACAGGCCCCTCCCAAGATAGTTTGATTGACAGTAGCTTTTCAGCACAGACTGGACTGGCGTCTTAGACCCCCCTGAGTGAGCTGTCATCAGTCCGCCATTGTTTCACCGCTGGAGCAGATGTAGACAAGAATGACTTCTAAGTGATTGAGGTGTTCTGTTGTTGGTTGTAATAGTGAACATAGCATTCGTCATTTACTCCCGACATCTGAGCCCACCTTAAGACCAGTTGGGATTACGTTTTGTTCTCATAGTAGTGGAATGCGCCCCTATCGACACAACGGCTTCTATGTTCGCGCAATCTACAGAAGAAGGGAGTATAATGTTTTGTAATGAATCATTGCAAATCACCTTTCCTAATAACGTACTAGTTAGCAAGTTTCGCGATGAATGCGGCTAAAAGTAAACACGTCTCTCTGAGAGCAGCCGAAGCAGAGGGCGGGGTCACGCAGTAGCGTCATTTAACATCTTAAATGAAATGCTACAAAAAAAAAAAAATGGCTTGTGCTGAAAAGCAGTTGTGGACGGGTAAAAAGGTGGGTGGTAACCTGCCAGGGAGAAATTTAACCAAACGATGGACAGACTTTCATGAAGACCCCAAAGAACATATCAACTTGGGGTAGAGGCATCCTAGACCCCTTCACTAAGTTGAAATGTTCATGTAACGCTAGATCTTAGATGAGTTAATGTGAAAACATAAGTTGCCTTGGCTTACTGATCAAATCATTTTTACAGTTCATGCAAATATGCATATTTGCATGAATGCATTTGGTAGATTAAGAGGCGCGTCATAGCGACAGAACGCGTCACAGGGGCATCGGAGAATACGAGCGCGGATGTCTGGGAGGGAGCAGAATGGTGGGGGTTCCGGGTGCCCACCGCGACATGGTGGAGTGGAAAAGAAAAGGGAAACACACCTGAAGTTCCTCCCCTAAAAATCCGAGGTCCCTGAAATTCTCATTCAAGCTTCAAGCACACAAGCTTCCCTGTTCAACAAGGAAGAATGAGGTAAGTCAGGGAGACGGGACTTCAGCTTCCCCCTCGGGTGTCCTGTGTGCTTTACGCCAGAACGCTTGACTGTGGATGTCACCATGCATGTGTCACGATTTGCTCTGTATCGTGGCCTATTCGGAAGACATTGCCAAGGGACAGTAAGAAGAGTTTAAAGGGGTCAGATAAGGATGCTAGTGCAAGGTGGCCGTTCTTGCTCGTTGTGAGGTGTCAACAAGCTGATGGGCATGAGTAGTAGATCTCCTGAAGGTTGCAAAGACAAAAGGCGCAAATCCAAAGAGGATGCGGGAGCAATGTGCATAGGGTGATGAATTAGAGACTGGGGTGATCTGAAGACGCGGCCACGCGCCCCGAAATCGGCGCGGCTAACACGCCCCAGCATAGCACCTCACTAGGGGGACAATATTGGGGCAGATTGTGGCCCAAAGGGTGCACCGCAAAGGGAAGAAGCGTGTGACTGGCACAGAGTACTACCGGCTTTGCAGTGATGTTTGAAAGCAGCATGTTCATGGGAGACGCGGGGGGGTGCTAGGCATGGCATATATGCCTTTATTCTAGGCGCTTCCTAAAAAAGTTAGATGCATGTAGGATATCTTTAAAGTACTCACAACAGAACAGCAATGGTGCAGTTTTTGCGCTGACCGTACCTACCCGAACCTAGGAGAGGAGGTTGAAAATTTCTGACCCTCTTCGTGCTAGGACAACCTCTGGCACTTCTGAATCAAGCTACCCTGTTCGTTATTAGTTGTAAGTATTTGCTTATTGCTGTTCAAAGGCGGGTTTTGCGCAGCATGTGTGTGGGGTGTTGTGTGTGGTGTTGAGAGAAGAGAGAGACAGCGTCACAATCAAAGCACACTGGACAGTACACACGACTGTCCTTAACCGTACGCGTTGCTTTCATACTGCAAACACACAACAGCTTCATCACTGTGTCTGTCACTCGACTCTGTTCCCCTTTCGGGCTCTGTCCTTACATTTATTTTGAAAGATGAAGCTTGCGATTATGGTAAGAGGCGTTACATTTCCGACGAGTGCTTGCGGTGTTCGGCCAATCACAATGCACTGGGTCAGCTGCCAATCAGAGCAGACTGCGCTTGTTAAAGGAGGGGGCTTTGTAGAAAACGAGCGTTTGAGAGAGGCGGGGCATAGATGACCTACAATAATGTACAGTATTTAAAAAATTATGTTTTTTTTTTTTGAACATTAAAGCATGTCAGCATATCTGTTACACCAAATACACAAAAAAAAAAGCATCATATGACCCTTTTCAACCCTTCGTAAGGAAATGATTCTGACCTCACGTTATGAGGGAAAAAACGAAATGATAACAGCGAACATTCATAGCTTCAAACCATCCCTACCAAGCAGTCAATAGCAGCAATGATTTGCATGTTTCTTCAGTCTTTATCTCCGTGATGTGCAGTCTTCATGCGTTTGCCTGAAGAGAGCAACATAAGTGACATGCTAAGTTTGATTCTCTAAAATACCAAAGTTCCTCCAGCTGTAGGTTCAGAAGCATCCGCAGTGCTCGTCAGCCCCCATTTACATCTTTCCCATGACATTTGGGCTCAGGCCCGGATCCGGCCTTCACCCACGCTCCCAGCCTAAGGGAGCTGGAATGCCAGTGTGAATCCCAATCAACACTAGAAGTGGAGTCCTCGAGATGCTTACGTTTATGACAGTCTCCTCTCATGCAAAAGGCATCTCTCTGCTGTTTGCATTTTGGCAAGAAATGTGCCTTATGAAGGGTACTTGAGTACAGTGATTCAGAGTCCTGGTGAACAGAGAAGTGTCTTTGTGCCGGAACTCGGTATAGGGCACTGCTTCAGGCAGGAGACAAACCTTCTCAATGCCCTGGCATTTGTTTGAAGAATCACTGACCCTCACAGATAAGTGCTGTAGAAGGTTTGGGAAAGTGTCTTTGCTGTTTGTGTAGATGCTAAATGCAAATCAATATAGTATCTTGTTCTTCACTGGACAAATGAGGACAAATCAGATTGCAGCTGGTCATGTTTAAAACATATATGATAATGGATTCAGTGTGGCGTCTCTGAATAAACTCTCATGTTATCAGAGATTTCAATCTGAAAGCAGTTGGATTCAGCAAGATGAATGTTCACAGAAAATGTAATTGTTAAAATCCCCCCCAAATGGTACAAAGCATTGACTCACCGGTCTCTTTGGGAATGGTCATCATATCATCCAAAGAGGACATTTAAACATGTTTTATTCATGATTTTTCCGTTTATCTAAACAATTTA
This sequence comes from Sinocyclocheilus anophthalmus, assembly GCA_018155175.1. Taxonomy (NCBI): domain Eukaryota; kingdom Metazoa; phylum Chordata; class Actinopteri; order Cypriniformes; family Cyprinidae; genus Sinocyclocheilus; species Sinocyclocheilus anophthalmus. The sequence goes on from JADLZN010004780.1 coordinate 15,276, forward strand.
TAGATAACAATGAAAAATGAATATTTAGAAAAGCTTAAAGAACTTGCTTGGGACATATTGTTGGTCACAAAGCAGGATATATATGTATAAAATGAATATATTTCATATATAATATAAAAAAATTTTATATAATGTGTAATACATGATATTGCTTATTTTATTTAGCGTGTAAATAGGTCCAAAACAAAATATTTGTACACAGTCATTAGATTTAAACATAAAAATATGAATTGAAAATTAATTGATTGTTTCTTTATTTCATATATCATTCAAATTTTGAAATATAATTACATATAATTTATTATTGTCATTATTATTCATGTTCTCAGAAATGCAATTTGTAAATCAACAATTCAAAATTTAGATGACAATAAATTTACATAAGCTAAAGGAACTTACTTGGGTAAGAAAAGTCCACATTTTGTGCAGATTTTTTTGTTTTTGGTTTTTTTTGTTTTTTTTTTTTTTTTTAATATTTTTGGTCCAAGGCAGAATTATTATATTATATTTATTATATTATGTTTGTTGTACATTCGTATTTTTTCAATAATTTTAATTCAATATATTAGATTCATAATACAATGAAAATAAAACATACAAATATAAATTTATGATGTATGATTATTGTCATATATTCACCTCCACCAGCCTTAAATCATTATAGTTTAATATAATTTATTAATTTTAAATCAGTCAGTCAAGGAAAACTAGACTATGTTGTTAGTGATTACCCAATGTACCACAATTATCTTAAAGTCGGCGAGTAAGTTTTAGCATATTTTGTTACTGTTTTAAATTTAATACATATTTTATTATTGAAATTTCCCATAGCTGTAAGCTACACAGACTCTTATTAGCAAAGAAGTATAGATCACAGAGCCTAACACTATGTAATACATTAGCTGACACAGACTGAGGTGTTTCACTTGAGCAGTCTTGTGATTTGCTGGACACAGGAGAGGAGTGACAGTGGCGGCTCATCATTACTCACAGACTCATCAACAAGCCCACAGTCTCAAAAATACACAAACTAAACCAATGAAAGTATTTTCTGTTCACAAATGTCTTCTAATAGTTCAAATCTAAAGATTTGATTGGAAGTAATACATTTTGGTACAGTGTAAATATTTATAAAAGGCATGCATCTATCTATATATATATCTAACCTTGTGTGTGTATGTATGAATAGCATTACCATGCGTAATATATCATATTATTTTTATATAATTTTTTCTTATATTTACTCATATTTATTCAAGTTTATTTAATACTGTTTACATGTCTGTGTTTGTCAATGCTCTGAAATTTACACCATTACTAAAAAATTACTTCATCATGGCAACGTATTGTAAAAACATATCTAAAACATCAAAATATATAACACAATATATAAAGTATTTGATGAAAGAATAAACAAGTATGTCTCCACAACATACACGGTGTGTGTATATATTTATGCGCTACAATTAGCATTGTAGGATCTTGTGAGGTGGAGGTGGTTTGTAGAATGTAGCCTACAATACATAATAACCTACCACATGTCTATGAAGGTTAATATCTACAGCATGCACTAAAGAGTGTGTACCACTGGCAACGTTTTTGAGCCTCACCTTCAGTCATGTGAGAAGCGTGCTGAAGGCACACGCGTACCGTCTGCAGACGCTACGAGAGCTGTGCTGTGAGAGAGAGAGCAAATTCCTCCGCGTCCTTATCGGGTATTGTAAGTAGTCTCGCGATGCCTGCACTAGCAAGTTTACCTTGAGCGGAGATACACCAAAACATCTACTCTTCGCGCTGGGGCTTTATTGTTAGTGCGTTTTTTGTACGTCACCTAGAGGGTGTACTTGCTGCAGCACACCTAGTTTTTAACTGTGACAAAGTTTCTCAGTGACTGACTAATCCCCAGAGATAAGAGGCTTCTGATGCTGTTATTTTGGTCTGCAGTAAAAATGGAGTTTGTGGTAACCAACAATAATAAGGAAGAGGAAGACAAGGAAGTCAATTCACCCCGTGGGCTTTTGGACGAAGAAAAAAGCAGAAGACGAGAGAAAAGTCAGAGGCTGCAGCTGCAGGAAGGAACAATGGTCGCCAAGAGATCTATCGACGACCGTATCCACCACAAACAACGATATGCGGTGAGTGTAACAAGGAAGGAGGTTAATCAGACGTTCTTCATGGCTGTCCTCCACTTTCTGTTACTTTGCCGGTTTTGTCATGACCAAAGCATATGATGTTAGATGTTTTAATGTTTTTTAAAATGCATAATTTCCCCTTCATTCTTTCGTTCGGTAATAAATTCTTATTCATTGGTTTCTTTTTTTATTATTATTATTATAAATGCAATTAATTTTCAGACAATTATTGTGTTATATTTTATTTAATTGTTTTCAACAACAAATTCCACAAAAAAAAAACAATAAATCAATCGTTTTAAAAAGAGCGTGTTCCTTAAATAGACATCAAGACACACATGAATCATAAATGAGAACCTGGATGAATGTCACAATAATAATTATTTTTAAACATTTATATAGGCTATATCACATCCCCTATCCCTCCTATTTGAATTTGACACACAAAATGCACAGTCACTTGTTCAAATGTAACACAAGGAGATGTAGAGAAGGTCAATGTTTATCTCCAGCTTGCTGTATTTCTGTGGTTTAATCAATACTGCATGTCACCTTGCTCTCCAGATTCACGTTTCTCTGGTTTGGCATTGAGGACAGTGACTCCTCTGGAGAAATGTATACGCAGCTGTTTTTCTTCCTTTATGGGCAGGTTGTATGGCGTAGTATTACATTGCCTAGACCAAAAAAGTTAAAATGTGAACTGAACAAAATTTTACTATTGATCTTGTTTTAGGCAAAATTACTTTGTTTTTCATTATAAACTATATAAAAAATGGTATATATTAAATATATTTATTTATTTATTTATTTTATTATTTTTTATTTAAAATATGTTAGGCCAACATGCATAACAATATATAGAAAATATGTATTTATTATTTATTGTATTTTTTATATTTTAGAATAGGACTTACACCAACAACAACACATGTTTTAATATAGTTTGTGTCAAATCAACTTTTATTTCCCACTAGGATGGAGCGGGATGCCAGCTTTGCCCAAAAGAAGGCTGAAAGAGCCACAGTCAGGAGCCACATCAGGGACAAATATCGGCTTCCAAAAGTAAACATCACTTTATAAAATGCACTCTATGAACCATTGTAATTCGCTATTTCAATATTAACTACTATTTTTAATTAACAGAGTGAACTGGACGAAACGCAAATTCAGGCTGCGGCAGATGACGTGGAGTTGCCCACAGAGCTGGCCAAGATGATCGCCGAAGACAACCAGGAGGAGGAGCACAAGCAGTCCGTCCTGGGTCAGCTGACCAACATTCAGAACGTAGATATTGATCAGCTAAAAGAAAAGGCCCAGTCCACCATCGAAGACCTTAAACAGTCTGCTGAAAAGTGTGAGGTCATGTAATACACAAGCACTGCAGACCTGGACTGCTGATTGGGGATCAGATGTTTCCTGATATCTAATATAGGGAATATAAATCTGATCCATAAACAGCTTACTTATGAGATCAATCTCTGAGTCATAAAAGACAAGCTCCTACCCAAAGCCAAGCAATCATATACAAATCTGAAGTGTGTTTGTTGATATCGCAAATTATGTTTGCTACACTGTATACATGTGACGCTTTATCATAATTGTGGCTAAAGGCAGTAATTATCAGTTAATAACTTTCTACTTGTTGTTCTTCAGTGTTTAAATTAGACAGAAAATATAACAAAATACAGTATTGCAGTCTGCTAAATGCATATTGCTAATATGTATAAAATGTATTATTAATATGATGTATCAAATACAAAATTGTTAAATTATACATAAATAACAATTTATGTATTTGCTCCTCTTTATGTACTTAATATGTTGATGTATTTATGTGCAGTATGTATATAAAACATACATTGTTGTTTTTTATGAACACCAAATATAAACTTGTGAACAGTCATTGTTTATTTCTCTATTCGTATACACTTTTTTAAATTTCACGTCAGTCAGTGTTATTAATACTCAAATAAAATTTAATGAAAAAAATATTTAAAAACTTAAACTCATTATTATTCTTATTTATCTCAGCTAGTTGAAACATTTGGCATTTTCATTCATGGTTTACTTGATGTTTTAAAATGACTAATATTGAAATAAAATGAATAATACCTATGCAGACATGACAAAAACAACACAATTACTAAAACTTTAACTAAAATTAAAATGAAAGTTTAACTTGAATGTGGGACCTGTTAAACGCCGTTGTTCTAAGACTCATTTCTTCATTATAAAATCCCAAGCGTAGCTTAAAATGATAGAGAACGGAATAGGCTGGAGACATTTTAATACAAGACAGAGTGGATCACAGGACTGATACACCTGGGTTTTAATGGGAAAAGATAATGAGATGGTGAAAACGGTGGGGTTAAAGAAAATGCTGAGCATGTCATATTACACTGTATAATATACAGTGTTGGGAAGGTTACTTTGGAAATGTAATAGGTTACAGATTACAAGTTACCCTATTTAAAATGTAACTTTTTCAATTACTTTATTAATAGTAACTGATTACTTTTTGATTACTTTTCTAAATCTCTAATGAATGTTTATTTGCAACTGTTAATCATTTTCAAACATTTACACCATGCAGGGTTAACCTTACAGTAGTGCTCAACACTGTCAAACTTTCAAAATCCTTCATCACTTGAATTAAGATTATCAAATTTGAACACATCCACCACACAATCAGACTTTAGTACCGCCTTTTACTTTGAGATTGATCTGAAGTTCAATGCAGATTTAAAATAATAATAAATAGTTTACTGATACGGTTTTTGAAACCAAATCTTTGCATAACTACAGGAAACACTGCATCTAACAATGGTTTGGAAAAAAAATAGTTCATAAAAAAATAATAATAAATAAAAGCATATACATCAACTCAAATACGGTTATCTAATAAGCATGTGTCCTATTCTGTGTACTAAACTCCTGAAACATTGGTGTCTTTTTGAAACATTGGTGACTTTTTGTATATGATATGATGATAGTTTTCTCAAAATAAGTAAAATGCTCATGAAGTGACTCAGAGCAGTTCTAGAGATTATGTTTGTGTGTTCATGTACTCATATATTGAGGCGGCAGAGGCTGAAAACACCGCAAGCTTCAGTATAGGCCTTTGTGTAGTAAATGAAACCGCATGTCTACGGAATTCTGTTTTTATGGCTGGATTCTACAAACCAGTCTGTGTTTCCCGCATCGCGGAAATTATAGGGCCATATGTCTCAGAGTAATCAGTGCAATTTGGGAAAGAAATCAATTAAATCTGTATGTGGAGGTGTGTAAAATATTCAAATGTAACCCCCTTTGTAATCGTTAACATTTTTCTAATTTAATTACACTTTTTTTTTCTTAGTAACTGTAACTGATTGCAGTTACATTTATTTTTTACATTAATTGCATGATTTCGTTACATGTAACTAGTTACTCCCCACACTGATAATATATGAGGTGGAAAGACGGGTGTTTCAAGATAGGGTTCAGGAGGCAGGGCGGGAGTGGAGTCTGATGGGGATACTAGGAACAGAAGGAGAGGGAGGGGGGATAAGGATAACCAGGAAAGCATTATTTAAATTCCTTAATGATACAGGGTTAATGAGCAGAATTTGAGTACATTTAAAATGACATGATGTTACACACTCTTGTACCGTAGGTGCCGGTATGCACCTAAAAGTTGTTAGCAATCCGCCATTAACTAAGAGAAGAAGAAGACTCACCCCTTGTCCAAATACCCACACTTGGAAGTAAGTGCGCAAGACTGTCCCAGGTCTTAAAAATACCAAAGCGCAGTGCCCTTACACAGCACACTAAATCCACCGCTCAGAGCGCTTTCAGGCTTAGTTATCTCACATGCTCATGTTCTGGAAATAAATCGTGGAGCTTTTTGCCGAGATCTCGCGAGAGTCACTGAACCTGTCCTAATGAAGTTAATATTAATTAATAATTAAATATGACATAGAATTTTGGTATACAAACGTGTTTTTTCACGTTTTATTGGTGCAAAGAATGTAGAGCTGGTGTATTTATTTTCGACCACATTTGCAACTGCTTTTTATCACTTAATTAGATGCACCACAAATTAAAAAAAACTGATATTTGAACTGATTTTACATGCAAGTATTTAAATAAAATTAAAATAAAGCTATGTAAACACTTGCATTTTTTACAACACTACAAGTGTGTCCCATCAAGTAATGAAAAGTTCAACACACACTTGTGATCTTCATGCTCACTTGAACACTTGGGCCAAATACAGAATATACGTCATATAAGTAGTCAAGTGGTCCAAGAGCAAAAAGAAAAACCGGAGTGTGGGTAAAATTTTTTTTTTTGGAGGACAAGGCACCAGGCTGCCTTCCACTCTACTTTTAGACATGCACTCGCGAACTTCCCTAAGCACTACCCTCGGGGGAATCCCCGCTGCCATTCTGAAGTGCGTTCCACTTCGTGAAGTGAACAGGGGAAGTTTATATGGACAGACCCTCGACCACTCGATTTTGACCGAGGGAGCGAGTCTACTTCATATGCACACTTCAGGCCACTCCACAGACCACAATGCAACGCGATTATGATGTCATTGCAGATCGCGTTTAATTTATCCCCACCCCAAACAACTCTAGAATAGATAAATTGATTTTTCTTTGTTTTACCTTCTACTCTCACATCCTCACTGTCCCAAACATACCTATATACATATAGAATGCTGGACCAAACAAATTCATAAGGGAAAACATTTTAACAATAAACCAACTCCATAGCTGATTCTAAAGGCCCGTTCACACCAAGCACAATAACTATAAAGATAAAGATATAGTTCCAAAAATCATTCTCAATATTACATTTTTTTCCTCCCTCCTTTCCTTTCTGTCTTCCCTCATTCTCATATTTCGTTGCAATAGCAGAGTTCACGCCACAGCTATAACGATAAAGGCACAGAGAAACGATATTGTTGGAATTACTTTCAGAATGATTTTTTTTTTCCAGCTGATGAACAATAAAACACTGACAGCCCATCAGAATCCATCCTGCTGTAACGAGAAGAATTTAAAGCGGCAGACGCATGTACGCTTAGAATAAACAGACGATACTATTATCGTCTTCCTGGTGTTGACTTTGCGCTATACCTCCTTTGTCCTGTCTTTAATTCCCTGTATACAGTTTATCTTTATATTCTATCGTTCTTGGTGTGAACGTGGCTTCAGTGATCAAGAGGCTTTATGACTCCCAGTTATCGCCCCTTCCAATGTGCTCCCTGCCAGGTGGCTGGGAGTGCACGCGTTGCAACTATCAGAGGTACATCAGTGCACGAGACGAGGACAATGTGCGATGTTAAGCTAAAACGGACTGGAACACAGCCTCAATTTCTGTCAGCATGTTGGTATACTCAGAAAAACCTTCCGTTCTCCATGTTTCAGAACGCCTTATATACATCTCCCAGCGTCGGGCGGCTAACACGCAGTGAGGTGTTTCGTCTCTCCCCTCTCGTTAACAGTTATTGCGCGCCTCATCTGCCAATTGAGGCTCTCTTATTACAGGGACAATTTCGTTCAAGGTATAGTCACTATAAATGATAGTAAATACGGTGTGTGTTTTGATCTTGCCCCTTGCCACGTCGAGGTTTAGCACGCACAGCATCAACCATCTCCTAGATTGCCAGTGTCCTCTTTCTTATGTTGTCTCACGACATTTCTAGCCGTTTTGTGTCACAGACTCGATTCTATACTCACAACTCAGTAACCAGTACGACAACCACCCACCGGTCTGCCCCGCGTGACTGAAAGGGGCGATCCGCCCTGAGCCGACCTTTGGGCTGCCCCGAGGGACGTCTTGCCGACTCTTTCTCTCTGGGGAACAGTACTGGCGGTGGCACGCGGCAGTATGGCACCAGAGAGCCCCGAAGAGCGAAGGCGAGGGACTGAAGCCAAGCGGCGGAAGGACCAAGACGGGGAGGGGGGACAGCGGGCGGCCGCCGACGCGGGTGTAAAGTGGGTCATCGGGAGGGTGTGGGGGTGGGGGGGAAAGAAGGGGACGGGGTCAACCAAGTGGCGCGGGAAAGGGGGAAGAGAAGAGGAGGAGGGGGGGGGAAGGGGAGGGGGGGGGGAGAAGAGGGGAGAAAAAAGGGGGGAAGGGGAGGCGGGGCAGAAAAAATTGGTGTCGGTCTGGGCAAAGGCAAGGGCAAATAAAAAAAATAATAAAAATAAGATTATCTATAGTAGCTTCGGCCGGAACAAAAGGGGGGGAGGGGGGCAGAAAGTCAGGGATCACAGACAGGATGGCGATGGCATAAAGAAGGGGGAGGGGCTGTCTGCGGCCTTCCGGGGCGGTGTGTGTGGGGGTGGAGAAATAACATGTAAAAAGGTCATGTCCAGATGATGTGCCATGATATATGGGAGGTTTAAGCCTTATTTATTTGCATGGAGGATTGGATCCAACATTACAGGAGTTGTTAACAAGGAGCAAATTGGAATTGTTTGTTGTTAACTAGACTAGTGTACTAAATTTGTAGTGCACACTAAGTATACTAATCATACCCCTGGCTTAAGCCTAGTCCCAGACTAAAATGCATCTCTGAGCTGTTTCACCTGAAAGAAACTTGCACTGACTGATCTTAAAATATATCAATGCCATTGTTTTGTCTCAAGAATGTCAAGATGCACACCAGTAATGTTTTTTTTCTAAGCACGTTTATGAAAATTGCTTAAATGTCTTAATTGAACTATGGTCTAATCCTGGCCCTGTCTGTGAAACCAGGCCATAGTGTATTTCACCTAATCCTGATGATATTTTATATTACAAATGAACTATTCCTAAATTAGTCTATTTCTCCAACAGGTGTTTTCAAGTGTTTAAAGTGATTCATCAGCTGGTTGATTCAGAAGAGGACATTCTAATGGTAATGGCTTACTCAGCGTTTTAATATCTTTCACCTTTAAGAATAAATGAAAAAGAGAATTATGATTATTAAACAGGTTGCCAAAGCAGTGATTCAAGAGTTTGTGGCAGATGGCGTTAAATATTTGGAGTTGGGTAGCACGCCGCGGGAAGTGACTGAAACAGGTACTGGAAGTGTTTTATATGTCAAACAATTATTAGCAGCTAATTTCTGCCTTTTGTTGACATTTATTTTTGTCACAAAAAGGTCTCACTAAACAAAGATACATTGAAACTGTGCTCCGTCCCCCTTCCCTCTGTGCTCTTCATCGTCGCGGTCCGCATCATTTCGGTGACTTTGGTAAGTCGGTATTTTGGTAATTTCTTCTAAAAGAAATAAAGACCAACCTGATGATTTTAAAAAATGGGCAACTGATAACATGGTGAAAATTGTAACAAATTTAAAAAGATAAAATAAATAGAGGAGACAGTGGCACGCGACATGGGGACACTAAAAAAGTAATAGAAAAAGACTGATAGGGAAGATGGCCAAATATTCCTGCTTTCCAGTGAGGAAGTTAGTTGCCTTGACCTCAGGGAGACCCAACAGAAAGTTTCAAGATGCAATTCCTTGATACTCAACTTGTTCGTCTCTCTCAGTCTCCTGCTTTGAGCTCAGGCCGTCAGGGAAGATTTGCTCGCTGCCGGAAAAGAAGACGGAGTGCGCTACCCTCGCATAAAGGGGAAGAGAGGTCAGAGCACATGGAAACTTCTTTATATTGGAATTATGTTTTGGTATGAATACTTCTACGTGGTTTAAGCAAGACGTCATGTGTATTTCAGGTTCCTTCTCAGAGAGATGAGTCTGAGCTGTTGTTGAACTTGCCTCCTGATAGAATCGGCCACGGAACTTTCCTACATCCTGAGGTCGGCGGGTCAGACAGTCTTGTGGATAACATTTGCAAACACAATATTCCTATTGGTAAGAGTTTTCCATTGTAATGTCAAAATTACATTCTGGAACACTAAATAATAATAATTATTATTTTTACATTCCTTTTACCATTTAATTTTTCAACTAATTTATGTTTTTAACTAGTCTTCCACCAAATTCCAAAATTACATACTTGAACTTTGAAGTAGTTTTTTAAACATTACATTTTTAAAAAATCTTATTAATTATTTTATGTTTTTAATTAGTGTTCTAACACAATTCCAAAATTACATACTTGAACCTTGAATAAGTAATTTATAAACGCTTAATTAAACTTTTTTTTTGGACTATTTTATGTCTTTTAATTAGTGTTCTATCATAATTCCAAAATTACATGATTCAACTTTGAATATTTTGATTTTTACACCTATTAATTAAAGACTTGACTTAATAATTATTTTAACTATTTAACTATTTAATTTTTATTTTACTCAATTGTTATTTTATTAACTCGCTTTCTAGTTTTCCATTTACATAGTTGTTTTCAATTACAGTCATTACCAGCTGACCTTTAAAGCATTCTTTTTTTTTTTTTTTTGTTCTTTTTTTTTTTACAAATTTACTGTTTTATTCATTTGTAATTACTTTCCCATTGTTCTAACTAGTTTTTCGCATTTGTATTCCAAATGCATACTTGAACTTTAAATAATACATTTTTGAAAACTATTATATTTTGTTTTTGTATTTGATAATTTATTAATGAAAATTTTTTTATAAACTAGTGTTTACTATGTTCTAATTTAATTCATTTTTATTTTATTGTTATTTTCATTGTTATTCCAATACATATTTGAACTTTAAAGAAGTATATATTTATATATAAACTTTTATGTTTTTAATTAGTGTTCTAACACAATTCCAAAATTACATACTTGAACTTTAAATAATCATTTTTTTAAAACTATTTTTATTTAAATGTAACTATTTTGAATTGCAGAGATGTGTCTGACCTCTAATGTCAAAGGTCAAACGGTGCCTTCATATGACAAGCATCACTTCCAGTACTGGTATAAGAGAGGACATCAGTGTGTATTCTGTGTGAGTTTTTTCCCCACTATTTTGCAGTTCAGACAGTTTATCCCTGTAAAGCCTGAAATATGAAACAATAGTATATTGTTTTGTCAAACGGTGGTTTGTCAAACATGAAAGCACATTGTTGCAGCTAATTATATAGTTTTCCTCCATTTCATTGTCAAACGCTGAAACTAAATACAAAGAGTTAGTTTACTACATAAAAGGCACGTTGTTCTAGCTAACTATGTTAATTACAATTTGTGTGATTTTAAACAAGCATTGCTCATTATTAAATAATTTGTACTTGGTAAAAAAGCTGTTTTGTACTTTGAACAACCGAAAGGTTTTACCACTAGAGGGCAGCAGTTCATTTTAAACGTTCTTTTACTGTTTTAACTGCAAAGCAAGGAAAGCTTACATGATGCTTCTCTCCTGGATAACGTTACACAGCTCAGATCTCTGTCTTGTTGAATGCTTGATTAGGTCTTTAATGGCTCTTGTTGTCAAGCTATTTATCCTTCTTCATATAACCGCAAAGATCTCCTTTTCAATCATGTGCCAGACATAAATGTCTAGGTCGGGGTCTCCAAACTCGGTTCTGGAGGGCTGGTGTGCTGCAGAGTTTAGCTCCAACCCTAAATTAAACACACCTGAACCAGCTAATCAATTTTTTACTAGGCATAGAAACTTCCAGTCAGGTGTGTTGAGGCAAGCTGGAGCTAAACTCTGCAGGACACCGGCCCTCCAGGACCGAGTTTGGACAGCCCTGGTCTAGGAGAACTTAGGATGCAGTTAAAGGCACAATATGTAAGATTTTTTAATTAAAATATCCAAAAACCACTAGAACATTTTTATATATTTTGCTGACTTGTGTATTTACATTATCCCAAATGTTTCGAAGATTGTTTAAATCATTCAGAAATAAGCAATTTTAACTAGTGACACGGAGCGTGTCCATAATGTCATTGTGTCGCCTGCCAATGACGTCATGACCCCTCGAAAAGATTTCAACAGTATTTCGAAGAGGCTGTTCATTTAAACTTTCATTCACACAATATTCTGAAAACAATTTAGCACAGTTTCACTGAAGACTGGCATAATGGATGCTGAATTTATTCCACAGGAATAAATTACATTTTAATAATATTTCACAGTATTGGCCCTTTCAAAGTATTATTTGTTAAAGCATGAAACTTTTTTAAATTAATTTAAAAAATGTGTTTTTTAAAAAATCATACCGACAATAAACTTTTGAATGGTAGTGTCCCTCAGAGACTATTAAACATTTCCACTGTTATTGCCCACAGCCAGTTTTCAACCAGTTTTTTTTGTGCTGTTTTTGCAATTGTAGTATCTGTTTGTTTAAGAGTGGACCTCCTATTGTACATTTTAGCATGTCACATTTCTCATTTATTCACTCGTAGCTTTGGGCCTCTGTGCCCAGCGGATGTAAAGGGCAGAGGTCAACTCATTCAGTCAGTACACAACACAACTCGTTTTGTCATCTTTGACCATGACACATACACAAAATGAGGTCACATATTCGATTTTTGTTGTTCAGCACATATGTCTGTTGTGAAAAACTTGTATTGGGTTTTAATCTCCTCAAATCAGTCTGAACAGCTCGAGGCAACATGTCACGCTTATTTAGTAGCTTCTGATTAATGCAATGTGTTATTGTACATAACAATAAGATGTATGACATTGTTAATGACCTATTGACTTAATGGTGTTTATGTCCTGTCTTTTCAATCGTAGCTTGCTGTGTTGCTAATTTTTGTTGTTTGTAGTGGAGTTTGGCTGTTATTTTATTGGTTTATTCTTTTTATAACAATAGCAATAGCTTTGAAGTCATTGCAAAACCTCCGAGAGGTGTGGTATCACATTGTTAGATGTGATAATTTCCTTTCTTGGCTAAAACAGCCACATGACACTGGCATCTGTCCAGTGAGATATTCCACAGAGGCATATCTTCTTCACAAGGCATCTGTTATGCTGCTTTTGTTTGTAAAGCATATTTGACAAGCTGGTAATGATGCCAGACACATACAAACTACAAAGATTGTCTTGCTGATTTCACCTCAACAATGCCCAGATGCATTTGCTGTGTTAGCAAGAAGCAAAGAGGCTTTTTTTATTGTTTGAAAGCAGCAGAGTGCTTGAGTTTTTCTGATTTCAGGAAGTCATGAAACTATGAGAATGCACTTGTCAGTCAGGAATCTTGGTGTGATTCTGGAGACAGACCTTAGTTTCAGTAGTCATGTCAAAGCTGTTACTAAATCAGCATACTATCATCTCAAAACATTGCAAGAATTAGAGGTTTTGTTTCCAGTCAAGACTTGGAGAAACTTGTTCATGCCTTTATCACCAGCAGGGTGGACTATTGTAATGGTCTCCTCACCGGCCTTCCCAAGAAGACCATTAGACAGCTGCAGCTCATCCAGAACGCTGCTGCCAGAATTCTGACTAGAAGCAGAAAATCTGAGCATATCACACCAGTCCTCAGGTCCTTACACTAGCTTCCAGTTACATTTAGGATTGATTCTAAAGTACTTTTACTCGTTTATAAATAACTCAATGGCCTAGACCTAAATACATAGCTGATATGTTCACTGAATATAAACCTAACAGTCCACTCAGATCATTAGGATCGAGTCAGTTAGAAATACCGAGGGTTCACTCAAAACAAGTGGAATGTGCTTTTAGTTATTATGCCAACCGCAGTTGGAATCAGCTTCCAGAAGAGATCAGATGTGCTAAAACATTGTCACTTTTAAATGCAGACTCAAAACTCATCTATTTAGCTGTGCATTTACTGAATGAGCACTGTGCGATGTCCGAACTGATTGCACTATATTATATGTATATGGGTTTCTTAAATTCATTTTAACCTATACAAGGCTCAAAATTTTTTATTATTTATTTGGTTTATAACTTGTTTCACGTTTTTCAAATTCTTGTTTTATTGTGGGTTGTGATTAGTGGTTTTTTTTTTTATGTAAAGCACTTTGAATTATCATTGTGTATGAAATGTGCTATGTAAATAAACTTGCCTTGCCTTGCCTTGTGCACAGAGCTATCCGAGAGCTTGCTCTATTATTATTGTTGATTTATTTATTTCATTTTTTATTTATGTATCTAATGTCATGAAATTGTTGATGTCTAAACTTATCTTTTGTGTTTTAAAAAAAAGGATTGTAGTCTCATGTGAACAGTTGCAGAAATACAGCAGGATCACCAAATCTGACAATGCAATATAACACATTCCCAAAATCCGTTACTCCCCTCTATTTCTCACAGAATGACTTTAATGTTACATAAATTATCTCTAGTAATGTCTAATCTCCTCTGTTTTATACACTAGAAAGCATTTTGATCTGATGTGAACAAATGCAGATATACAGAAGGGTCACCAAGTCCAACAATCCGTAACAAATCCGTTACTCCCCTCTATTTCATAAGGAATGACTATTATGTAAGTTGTAACCCAAATTTATACTAGTGATGACTGATATTATTTGTTTCATACTCTAGAAAGCATTTTGATCTGATGTAAACCGTTGCAGATATACAAAAGGGTCACCAAATCTGACAAGACAGCTTAACAGGTTACCGAAATCCATTACCCTCCTCTATTTCACACAGAATGGGTTAGATGTTACACAACATCTCACTATTAATGTCTAATCTCCTCTGTTCAATACTCTAGAAAGCATTTTGGTTGCTGTGAACAGTTGCAGATATACAGCTTACCAAATCCGACAAGGCAGCGTAACACTTCTATTTAATAAGGTAAGTGCAGATCAGTTTATGATTGGTTGTTTGTTTTCATTTCACAATGTGGCATTGAAGAGGACTACTACACAAAATTAATGGTAGTTTGATTGGACAGCATATTATTCATCTAATTAGCACAGCATACCATCGGCGTAATCATAAATCACATATACTGCATTCAATATGCTGTTTTCCAGCTGGATTGGAAGATCATTATTGAAAAATTACATGTTGCAACTGCACCCACGCTGTTCTTTCACTTCAGAGTTGCCCAGGGTGATGATTTGTTTTGAAACAACCTTGCAAAATGAGCACCAAGCAGAGGTGTCTTGAGAACGCCTTGGCTGCCATTTCAGCGTCCTTAAAGTCACTGTAGCATGTAATTGTGGCAGGAGTGCCAGCGAAAGAGAATTGGATGGTAGAATGTATTGGTGAAAACCGGGTTTTCAACAGTAATAGATGCTTCTTAATAAAGGCTGAGCAATTTTGTGCTCAATAACAATCCGGGTTTCACCCTGGAAATTGACCTAGTGGTGCGAACATGCGTAAAATACTTGAATTACTGGGAAAAAACTTAAAATTCACATATAGTGAGTTTTGTGTACATGCATGGCCCAATTTAGTTTAATGTAATTTACATTAAAATGGATGAAATATAATTTTTTCAATACAGCGGCTGATCTCCAGATCCGATTGAATGATTCACTCCTTCACAAATTGGGTGACTGGTTAATGTCAGTTTCTACATATACTAATTGTGTACATTACATAATGCACTATGAATGCACAATTAACAATAGTATATTATAAATTAAATATATATCTAATGCATTAACTATGTTAACATATTGAACATAGAACTTTATTGTGAAATATTACTGAATTTATTAAATAATATTACCTAAATGCACTTTTTTCAGAGTTCCCTCGAAAATGTTTTTTAGATCTCGTTAGTTGTTTGCTTTTCTTCCAGGATATAATATATTTGAATACATTAAAACAGAAACAATCCTTTCCCTTGCCCAAAATAGATGATCTTCCAGCAGCAAAACCCTGGAGTGTACTAGGAATTCATTTTCTCTGTGGAAAACCACTCAAGCCCACGGCATCCTCATTACAGCAGACCTGGAGGTGAGCCTGAAAGGAGCTGTCTGTGTCATATTTACAGAGTTTGAGTTGTTTGCTCTCTCTGATAGACTCTGGAGCTGAAAGCTACTTTTTTATGAGAGCAATTGTTACACACGACCTTGATCAAAAAAACAGAATGACAATGGACAGATCTTTCTATCTATCATTCTTTTGTTCCATTGTTCTATCTATCTATCTATCTATCTATCATTGACTTTACATCGTCCGTTCTATCTATCATCATCTATCTATCATTATTATCTCTTTATCTATCTATCTATCTATCATCTGACTGTTCCATCCGTCCGTCTATCTATCTATCTATCTATCTATCTATCTATCTATCTATCTATCTATCTATCTATCTATCTATCTATCTAATATATATATATATCTATTCTAATCTGATGTCCGTCAGTCCAGTCGTCTGTTATATATTATCTAGCTAATATATCTATCTATTATCTATCTATCTATCTATATCTATCTGACTGTTCCATCATCATCCATCCATCTATCCATCTTACATATCTATCTATCTATCTATCTATCTATCTATCTATCTATCTATCTATCTATCATCTGACTGTTCGTCAGTCACATCAGTCTATATATTATATATAGATCTATCTATCTATCTATCTATCTATCTATCTATCTATCTATCTATCTATCTATCTATCTATTACTATTCCATCCATCAATTATCATCATCATCTATTATATGCTTGTTTCATCGCTATCTGATGTGTTCTATCATCCATTTGACTGTATTATCTATGATCTATCGATCTATATATCGATCTATGATTTATCTATCAGTCATTGACTGTTCCATCCATCCATCCATCCATCCATCCATCCATCCATCTATCATCGGACTGTTTCTATCCATCCATCCATCCATCCATCTATCATCTGACTGTTTCTATCCATCCATCTATCATCTGACTGTTTCTATCCATCCATCCATCCATCAAAATGTATGTGTTTTTTAAGGGGGCCATTGATGAGGCATCTGAAATCAAGACTTGTGGTCTCGGCTCACTGCTCTGCAAGCAGGCAAATGCCCAGACGAAAACAAATGACAGGTCACACGTATTCTGCTGACGTCTTCCTGTCCCCGAAACTCCTGCCGCCTGTCAGTGAGGATGAAAGCGCGTTGAGAGGTCCACCGACTGGACACAAGCAGGTGACATCTGTCAATTATACAGGATTTACCATGGACCTGTTTAGTGCCCGAGGTGACAGACATAGACTTAATGTGGTGACAGTACATTCTTTATTCATATTCTTAGTGTTATATTTATTTTACAGAAGGTAGGGTTTGTTTCAGTTGGAAGCTATACTTTCCAATCTGTACTCAATGTTTCATGTTCCATTTAATTTGGTTAAATCCACCAAATGGCCACATGGTTTTATGCCACACAATACAAACATGGAGAGGTCTTCAGATTGTGCTGTGATTGCACCCTATTCAATCTCTAATAAATTCATTACTGCCATAAGGGCCAAACAATTTATGACCTTGATCTAGACTACAGCCATCAGGGCCAATGTGTAGGCTAGAAAATATTGAGAAATATAAATATGTTGTATCAGCACATAAGAGTTACACTGTTGCTTATATTCCCTCAGTGCTCAGCTCCATGTGGGACAGATCAAAGGTCACAGGAGGTTGTTCATGTGAGTAATACAGGTGAAATAGTGCCTGATGAGGAATGAAGTATAACTTTACGTTCCAGTGATGTGGGGAACTGTGATATGTGCCCAGCTTTGAACTAAATGGAGCACATTTCAGGGTAGTTGCCAAATGCACTGCTGATAATGTCTGTAGTGTTCTGAAGACCGTCGCTCTGGTGTGGGAACCCAAGGAGCAATTTGTCTTTAGAGGGCTAAGAGTCAGAGCGCCCACTAGAGGTGCAGGAATGTAACATCAGTGGCTGCAACAAGCAAATGGAGTGATTCTCTGGACAGTGGCATTAGGTAGGATGTCCACAACACTTTTTGTATTTATACAGTGAATGTTTTACCACATTGTAGTTTTGTTTCACATGACCTTTTTTACTCTCTGGACCTGCGTGTATTACCTGCGTGTTCAACGTCAGCAGCATCACGTGCATGCGCCGTGTTACTCTCGGTAATGGCGGTAGATGGTAACTCGCGGGAGAAGAATTGTTAAATAAAGTCAATATTTTTGTTTTCTTTGCTCACAAAAAGTTTTCGCGTAGCTTTGTAATACGTTGAACAAACTGAGGTCACCATGCGGACCATTTTAAAGGATGTCTACTTACTTTCTGTGCCTTGAATGTGGTAGTTACCTTGCTGTCTACGGAGGGTAATAGAGCTCTCGGATTTCATAAAAAACATCATAATTTGTGTTCAGAAGATGAAAAACGAAGATATTAATGTGGAACAGGCAATGAGGGTGAGTAATTACTGACAGAATTTTCATTTTTGGGTGAACTGTCCCTTTAAATTAAATAGCGCATTTGCAAATGGACTTTTAAAACTTCATTAAGTAAAATAATAATGATATTTGCTATATGCTAACATTGGTAAACTTACTAGGGCATTCTGTACTCTGTAAACGTTATTTTGTAAAGGTAAATTAAAGATAAGTGGAGTATGGTTTTACAAGCCAAAACTATTTCAGTCTTTCTACTTTAAAATGTCATGTTTAATTCAATGTGTTACATGCTGTTTCTTTTTAACTAATTGTAAAATTTCTAGCAATTTCTGAATAAAACTTGTTTCTACTATTTTTTTGTGTATAGCATAGGCAGTCATATACCATTACTAAAAATTCAGGTGGTAATTGCTATTCTATGTAAATGTTTGTGAAATTTACTAGCAATTTCTGAGTGAAAACTGCTTCTGCACCAAATTTTGGTCAGTGCAGTTCAGGAAAAGTACATATAATTTCAAAGCAGCTTTACAGAAAATGCATATTTCTACATTACAATTAAGAGTTATCAGAGGTGACTGTGTCAAAATAATGTCCATATGGCAGAAATGTACAGTTCTAACCTGATACACATCATACAAATAGATAACGTCATGTAGGCCTGTTTACTTAAGCAGAAACAATGAACACATTAAAGCTATGATTACATGTCATGATTACAATATAAGGACAATTAGGCAGCTTTGTATTTTGATTCAGAGTTGGTGTCATCTGAAGTCCTCGCAGGGTTGACTTCATTTATAAGTAGTGAATGAAGAATGGTGGGACTTGAGTTGTCATGAGTCAACAGCTCAATTATGTCTTGAGCATGTTCACGGTCCACATCCTCTTCAGATGTTGGAACATTTCCTACTTAAGGTTAAAATACACTACATGACTTTAGCCCAATTTACAATCTGAACTAGACAATGCTGGCTGCTGAAAGTCAGAGCCAGTCTGCAGATCTGAGTTGACAGATTATGTAGAAAATCGTATGATGGTCACAAACTCTGTTTTTTAAACTTCAGACTAGATTCCATCCAATCATTGGATTTCAAACATGTTTGATATTTTGAGCCAATTTTAGAAGACATGATGTTTTCATTTGTCAGGCATCTCTTAGCAACAAGGCCCATGTGTCTGCATGAGTTTGTTGTGTTCGGAATTACTTGAAAGTCTGGTAGTGTGTGATCCTCAGCTATTTAGTGTATGATGCCCAGTTTTTCCTCTGTAATGGTAACTTTTTTTCAAAGTCGGCAAGTGTATGACACCTGTTGTTTTACAATCTGTTCAGAAGTCGTTTTGTGTATGTTTAGTGAAATGTCATGCGCTGGATGGATGCACTGTGTCAGTGTTGTCCGGTGGTCCAGTGAGCCAGCAGAGGGCAGTCGTGTGAGCTGAGGCAGAGCTTACTGTCCTGCCTCCACCCCAGAGTGCCTCTGAAGCTGCTACCTCAGAGCGTTGTGGGCCAGGTGCCCTCACACTGACTAAAATCTTTTGAGGACACATTTTCTTTTTCACTCTCCAATAAATCACCATTAATATTGAGTTTCTGTGGGCTGACTCACTTTCTTCATCTAAATTTAGAAGACAGAGGCAGCCATCTAAATCCAGTTAGAGGACAGAAAATGCCATCCTTTGAGAAAGAACTATTAATTTTGGCATTTGTGTTATAAATAAGTCTGTCTGAAGAACCTGGTGGAAGTTTTATCTTGTTTTAGAAGTTTAGTGTTCTGACAGGTCTCCTGTGAGGGTCGGATTTGTGTCTAGGATTCATGTCTTGCTCTCTAAGATCAGCAGGTCACATGCAATAACAAAGTGTGCTTTCCAAAAATAGCCAACTCTCCTGAGTTTTATTAATTTTGGTTCATCTGATGAAACCCAATTGAAAGATATGATGGTGCATGATGGTCTTCAAAATGTGTTTTTTACACACTTGAACAGCATAAGTCACTTTATTGTTTGTTTGTGCACTGCATTTCAGGCTTGAGGTTTGCTCATGCAATACTACAGGCGGGGCTATAGGTGACATCATTGTCTCTTTTACCCACAAACCTCACCATTGACTGAACTGCTATTTGATCTCCTGGCAAGAGCTCCATTAGTGAGCTAAAAGAAGCTAGCACTGCACATTAACTAATTACGTATTGGTTGGAGATCCATACAAGGATAAGTGCAGCAAATGATGAGTCCAGGTGCAACTCAGTCATTGATAGATTTGCCACCCTGAAACTAGACAGAAAAATTGTATTAACAATGACATCATAAATCAGAGTAGATGTCAAAAGCTATTAATCTGAAACGTCAATAAGGACTCTTCAGTAATTGCGTTAAAGTCAGTATGAAATGCAACTAATTGTACTTCCTAATATGCTGTATTTGCTAGCGAATTAGTAGGTTGTAAATACCCACAAAAAAATTAGATGGGAGGAAAAAAATATATTTAAATGCTTTTACATTCTTTTGCAAATATTTTGTCTTTGTGCTTCAGAAACTTTTGAGAACTAAAGTTTCTCAGGTTTCGTGAGTGAACGCAAAATTTCTTGAGGGAAAGCAAAACTTTTGCAAGAAATAACTTCTGCAAAAATCATTTAAATATACCCCCCCCACCCACCTTATATTTTTTTCTATCACCATGTGTCTGTAAGGGCTCTAAGTGTGTGTGTATAGATGAAGTCGTTTAGGAGAGAGGATGTAAGGTTACATTGACGAAAGAGATAGCAAAGACACATTTTTCTTTCAAGAAATGCATGATGAGATGTGCTGCAACTAGGGACAGGAAACAGCATTTGAACGTGATAGTTCACCCAACAATGAAAATTCTGTCATCAGTAACTCTTCCTCATGTCATTCCAAACCTGTATGACTTTGGTTAATCTTTGAAACAAAAATTAAGCTTTTTAGTGAAACCTAAGGTTTCTGTCCCTCCACTGAAAGTCCAAGCAACCAAAACTTGTAAGATCCAAAAAGGTCATAAATAAATCCATATGAATCAAGCTGTTTCATTTAAGTCTTGTGAATAGATAATTAGTTATATGATGAACAGATTTAATTTAGGCTTTTATTTACATTTGAACAATGATCAACAGACATATATAGAGCACATCACATATGACAAACATGGAAGCTGAATAAAGCAATCGTATCTCCTCACGAGACATGGATTCAACCTCTCAATTCATATAGGCTAGATTAATTTTGCGACACCTCTATGATATTTTTTGGATCTTCCAAGTTGTGATTACCTGGACTTTGAATAGAGGGAAAAAAACCTCTTAGGTTTCACTAAAAATATCTTAATTGATGTTATGAAGATTAACCAAAGTTTTTTGTGTTGGAATGATATGAAGGACAGTACTGATGCTTTCCCTTCAAGGAAGTAAATAAAGTCTGTTTTGATTTGACATTGACTTTAAATGGAAATGTGTTGTATTAACTGCTGTTTTACTCTAAATTCATAATTCTCCTGAGATTTCATCTTGGACAGCTACGTCAGTGGTTACATGAAAGTAAAGGACCTTGAAGAGAATGTCCCATATTGCCTTTCATTTTGGACTGGAGAAGAGATGTGGGGTTTGAGCAACAAGAAGACCTGAATCATAAGATCAATATTCTTTTGTCTATTTCTGCAGTGAATACAAAACTATTGGTTATCTTGTGGGCAGCGAGGTGAAATGTATTGCTGTAAGGAAAAGCGAGCAGTACCTCATGGTGACGGTGAAAAAATGAGATGATGTAAACTGACAGTAATTTATAAAGCAATCAATATGTGCCTTCAGGATAGAGTAGCACAACAGCCTCCGGTACATCATTTAATCCATTAATCCAGAAGTCTATTGTTTTGGAGTTGCTGAAGTCAATAGACAAAATAATGCCATAAATGAAATTTGATCGACAAGAGAAAAGTTAATCAGCGTTGTGTTATAAACTCAAATAAATTGTTCATGCAACCAAAAACCACTGTTGAATTGGGCTTGCTATGTATTCTCACACCTTAGTAAAATAGGGCAGTGCTGCACAATGATATTATTCTCAGTTTCATTAGTTCACAATGTTCCTTTAATCTCTGTCAGTCCCCAGAGTCTGAATTTATTTGTGGACTGTATATTTATTTATAGACTCCTGTCCAGCATCACAGAGATTTTTGTTAATATTTTGAATTAGATGATTTTTATATTGATTTTCTATATTTTCTGTTTTCGCTTAAAATTCAGTTCAAGATTTAGTCATTTTGTTGGGGTTTTGTATTTTATAGATTTTTTTCTCAATATGTTAATAGTTTTTATTATTTCTTATTTATTTGTGTTAGTTTATATGCCGTGATACATGTCCATAATTTTTTTAATGATTAATTAATTAATTAATAATGTATTTATTTATATTTTATTAAAAGTGTAGATGGATACAAATGGTTTTGAAATTGAAATAATACAGCATACATTATCTAAATATTTATATAACTAGCCTATATCATTCTTCAGATATCATTACATTCAAATAGTTGTTTTAATGAAACTTTGATGTTTATAATTGAATGTATTTAAGATGACATGTTATACAGTACTTCACTATATTGTATAGGTCATGCAGAACAATTTTAGCTAAAAATAAAATATAAAAATATAAATTAAATGCAAAATGACAATATACTCGTGTCAAGCTCGGGCCTTTAAAATGTATTCATTTATTTGTCATATTAAATTATGAATTTCTAAAAAATATGAAATAACTTTAATAATGCGATTAATATGGCTGGATTGACAATGACATGAAAATTAAGAAGATGGAAAGTAAAATTCAAACAACATTCCTAAATAAATAGAAAGAAACATTTAGATTAGAGAAAATGAAGAAACCTGGCATTTTTCATTTTAGAAGTGTGCATGGCAAAAACTTAAAAACTTCCATTCTTAAAAAATGTGAGTTTAATATTTTATCCACTACATTAAAACATGCATAATGGGGAAAAAGTGTGTTCATGAAAGCATACAGCGTAGTAGCTAAGCAATGTCTCGTTTATTTTCTGTTAATCATATTTATGAACGTTATTATAACATGTTATTGACCTCACTAAATTAGAGCGATCCTGCCTATGAATGACAGTTCATCCGAAATGAATTCTGTCGTCCGCTACAAAACGTGCCACACTTGAGTCTCGTCAGGCTTTGATGGGTTCTTACAGGAGCGGTTGCTTGGCAATACAGCAGCATCTGTGTCTCTAGAGAGCACGCCCAACACACACTAGCGCCGCGCGACCGTTCACGTCTCACCAAACATCGCTGCCAGTAGCTTTAAAGTTACACTCCGACCGCAGGTAGGCATTTTATTGCGGGCTACGTTTGTTTTACGTGCCATGCTTCAGTTACTAACTCGGTACTGAGATTTCAACCGTTGAATTCAGCCAGCCCAAACGAAGTGGAGCGCCTACAGCGGCACATTTGAGCCTTATGAAGATTGTTGAGGTAAGTGTTGCGTGTGCTAACGGTTTTTTCGTGCTTATTCAGTTTCGTGCTACAGAAAAGAGTAGAAATAGATCCTCCAGGCGACAAATTTGAGCTTCAAAGAGGTCAGAAAGTACAAATGTCCGAGTATGGACTGCGGTGCTGAGGAGAAGTAAGAAGTGGAAACGCTGTCAGTATCGGGAGTTTGGTTGGCAGTTACTTCTAATCTACTGTTTAACTGTAGGGCAGTAATGTTGTTTCATTCAATGTGTTGTTCAAGTGGAAATGATGAATGTCACGTTAATTAATTAAACAAGTCGGTTTTCTAAGCATCTGTTGGACTGAAGTCTGACTCAGCCTGTTCTTCTAACCGTTAGACTGAGTGTCAGCAAGTCAGTGTTTTAAAATGATGCTTGTGTATTTATTTTCAATTGGTTTAAAGGGATAGTTTGCCTAAATATTGAAATTCTGTCACTGTTAAAACTGTACATGTCTTCGTTCTGCATAAGAACTAAAAAAAAAAAAGCATCAGTCATTCGCCATCTTTTACCTCATAAAGTGAAAGTGAATGGTGACTGCAAAGAAAATCGTTGAGAATGACAGAGTTGTCATTTATGGGTGTACTGTCCCTTTAAGGTAATTTATTTCTTATACCAACATGCATTTATTTTAAATTCACTTTTGAACTTTTTTTGTAATTTAAATTTTTTTTTTAAAAAGAGCTTCAATTTTTTATTGCCCATCACAGTTGGAAACAAGCGCCATGTGTGCTGTTCTGTCTGTCCAACAGATGCCACATCCATCACTGTGATGTTCATGATATAACACACCTTTTCAGAGGTGTGCTTCAATGTCTCATACAGATGGCTTTTGAGGCAGAAAGAGACATTCTCCTTTTTCATTCCGTGTAGAACTCTCTTTGAAAGGGAAGATTTAAGAGATCTTCACTCTGATTCCTTTGAATTATTTCCCTGCAAGCTATAAATAGGATGGTGACATGCCCCCACCAGCTTCTTGTTAAGAAATAGATGTGCTAAGAGGACAAGACCGTCTAGCACATGTTCTGTGTGTTTTTCCAAATGATAATGATAAACAGAGTGGTTGATATCAAAACAAATATTTGACCAGTCTCTTTGTATCTTGTCCATGTGCACTGTAATAGATCATCTTGAAAACTTTTCAGAAAAATAATTTTATGAAATTAAATTACTGCAGTGTTTTTTAAGTTTAGATTTTATTTACCTTTTCTTTTATTAGCAATTTCTCGAGGATATAAAAGCAGAAATGTGAAGCTTATTCAGTGTAAAAAATATTTTTTGTAAATAAAACAAAGTTTGAGTACGTTTTACAAGAAAATTCTATTTCAATATTTCTAATTTAAAAATGCATGTTTAATTCAATCTGTTACTTGTTATTACTTTATATTTATTTGTGAAATGTACTAGCAATTTCTTGGGAATAATGGTTGAAAAGTAAATACTACACTGATTTGTTTTCCATTGTAGTTTTATAAAACATTTAAATGATCTCTTCTGTTAAAAGCTTATGTAGTGTTTGAGCTGTAAATTTGTTCCAATCAGGTATTCTTATAGTCGTTATAGGGCAACAACGTTACATTGTCATGGTAATAAAGTTGTAAAATTGGATATGATTTTACACAAGGTTAGTAGCTGTTTTTCACACAAAAATCATGTTAGCACATATTTTATGTTAAGTCAATGGTGAGTATTTTAACATACAACATGGCTCCATTCACTTAAATTGCAGTCGATTAAGTTTAACTTGTACTGAACCCAAAATATGGCACATCTACAAAATATGTCTCTTTTAACTATTTAAAAAGAAATTTAAGTTTAATCTTTTATCTGGTTCATCAAATATTCACCCAGCGAGTGAATTATGAATGTCAGAGATCTTCTTTTCCCCCACAAGGGAATTGATTTGATTGGCTGCCCAACATTTGGTCATTATCGGATCACTTTGTGTAGTAGCAGTTTCTTCTGTATGTCACCCTGGTCTGTACAGAGGGTTATTTTTACTTTCACTGCCATAGAAATTGCCTATATTATAGCCTACTGAATTCTGTGGAAATAATACTTGTGGGACAACTCATGCATTTTTTAGTATTATACTAATGGATGTTTGCTGTTTGTGGAGGCCACAGAGAGTCGTAACATTTTAAAACAACCACTTAAGAACAGAACTCACTTTGGTTTCTGTTTTGGCTGTATGGCTGCGTTTAAGATGACAGGATTTTAGTTGTTCTCCATCATGCATTGTAAATATGTTTGTGATGCATGCGTTTTGAATTGGCACTCTCTTTTGCTGCTTAGTTTTTTACGTGTATTGTAGACCAGTGCTTGAAGTGGGCCGGTACGCACCGGTATGCAGTACCAGCTAGGGCTGGGCAGTATATCGAGTTTGTACGATATATCGATATTTTCTTTATAAGCGATTCGATATGAGGCAATACCATTTATATCGATATACAGTATTTTGATACGAGCTCATCTGAAAATATAGCGGAGGACACAGACTGAGCTGCTGCAGAGAAAGTGCATAATCCAATTCATTCTAAACATCTGACAAGCTTCATATTAAGGCCTTTAAAAACTGGTAAGACAGTTTATAGTTTAGTTTTGCATATTAGTTTAAGCGGCTCGGCCCATCATATGCTCTGACAGAAAGGCTATATGTGCTGCTGACAGAGACACAGGCTACTCACGCTGTTGAATGCGTTTGGTATGCTGTTTTCCTCGGTGCATAACTTACATCTCACAGGTATAGTCTCCACCTGTAAATGTTAGAAAGCCATGGAAATATTTCCATTTTTCTGTCAGAAGTGCATGAACCTTCTGCTTTGGGATTCTCTGCTAAACTTCACAGATTTCAGTGAACGAGTGCTGCCGCGCGCATGCGCGTCAAACAGACAGCTCAATTAAATAGAAGCGCAATAATTCTGACTAAAATATACATTTTGCTGAAATATTTGTAGTTTGACAATAAATGTGACATGTAGAATTTAAAACCTACAAGTAAGTATTTTTATGATAGCACTGACTGTAAAGAGACTGTAATGGGGTAATCAAACTCAGGGCTCTACGCAACTTAAAAAAATTTAGGAGCAGGTTCAAAATTTTAGGAGTACCTTCTAATCAATAATCCAAAATTTTATTAAAAATTTGCCTTCCCATTACGAGGTGATATTTGACTTAGTTATTTACAGTAGAATTTTGTTTTTACCTTTTGTGATGGCATTTTTCTAACTTTATTAAAAAGTATGTCATCTTTTGTCAAATTCTTAAAAAAAGTATATTTTATAAGCTTTTTAAAAATTGTAATTAAAACGACAGAATAAGAACAAGTAGAATAAGAAACATAAGTAAAAAATCTAATGAAATCAGTATTAACAAAATTAATTTGTAGAGGTGGCACAGAAGAACACAAAAGTGGCTTGATGTAATTTCAGACATTTAATGGATCAGAGGTAGCATGAGTGCAATTAAATCCATAAATTCATGATGAGATTAATGTTTTAAATATAGAAATATTAAAGGCAGAGTAAGCGCCAGTTCGGGTCAGCAATGTGATATTTTAAATCACCAAAACAAACACGCCCCTACACCAAAAGGGTCTCACCCCTATTTTGATAGCTCCGCCCCACACATGTCCTCTTTTGTTTTGTTATCTGCAATCTCTATCTTTGTCGCTCGGCTCGGATAATGTCTGTCCTGTGCACTGAACGCTCTCTCCT
The DNA here is from genome assembly GCA_018155175.1 of Sinocyclocheilus anophthalmus. Classification (NCBI taxonomy): domain Eukaryota; kingdom Metazoa; phylum Chordata; class Actinopteri; order Cypriniformes; family Cyprinidae; genus Sinocyclocheilus; species Sinocyclocheilus anophthalmus. The sequence goes on from JADLZN010004780.1 coordinate 42,835, forward strand.
CCATATCATGAGTAGACACGCCCCTTATTGCTGATTGGCTACAAGTTTGTTTTGCTATTCTGCCTGAATCAGTTTTCTAAAGTGTTTTTGAAAAATCACATACCCTGCCTTTAAATGATTTAAATAACTGAAAAGATAAAAAGAAACGAAAACTGCCAGCAGGTGGCGGCAAGTCACTGATTTTTATCACTGAATCATTCATTCAATTGATTTATTCGAACGGCTGAATCATTCAGGAATGAATCAATTGACAGTATTTATGAATGGGTAATCATGAATCACTGACTCACTAGATTTGTTTAAAAAAAAAACGTTCATTCATAAACGAAACACCGCTGTGTTTGAATGGAGATGCGTAGCGGCTGAGCTGTCTTTGTTTTAAACTATTTTCGACGACGAAATAGAGCAAAATGTTATAGGCAGACAATGCAAGTCACTTAATATTAAATTCTTGTTTATTGAACTGTTGTATTAAATCAATATCACATTAGCAAACTCCCTTAATAATCATTAAAAGCTGTCACGCATCTTAGTTTATCCCGATCTCACAAAAATCCATTATAATCGACGAAGCTCTCAACACTGCACAATGAATCTCTTATTTACACCGTCTACACTTTGCTTATGAAAGGATTCGTGAGATATGTCTGTGATACATTACTCAATGCTGCAAAAATACGTAAGTAGAAACCTTTGAAGCGCCCCTGAGCGCAATCACAAATATGATGATGATCGGGTCAGTCGCACTGGTGCTCCTAAAAGTTAAATGGTCGCACTGTAGAGCCCTGAAAATAGCCTAACACAACACTGTGCTTTTGTTCTCATTTATTTTCATTTTTAGTTTAGTGAATTTAACTTCAGCTTTAAAAGCCCTATTTTTGTTTTTAGATTGCAATGTTAAAATGTTAGAATGAAATGTGATTTTAACCCTTTTTTGCACATAATATAAAGGCTTACATGGTTACATTCACTTTATTTGTTTTCATAGCCTTTAATATGTTTTATTTTGTTGGACAACATTGGGCGGTAAGTGAAATATATATATTAAATACAGATTTTTTAAATACAAATACAAAAACGAAAATACAGAGATATATGCCCATATCGCCCAGCCCTAGTACCGGCACTTCAATATTTTAGTCTTTAGCGTACTGGTACTTTTTCGTGCGTACCGGCACTTCTGACATGTCAAAGCGTCAGTGTCTGGGTATTTTATAATGAATGCCGGCTGAAGGTGTTTTAGATTATGCGCTGGTCAGTGGTTTAGTTATTCTGAATGCATGCGTATAGTAGCATATACAGTCAGGTTAAGGCAGCAGGTTTTGGGAATACATTGGGAGGCCTACATACATTGGGAATTATGAAAATTTTTTTATTTATGTATTTATTTTGGGGTTGGGGTGAGAGTACTGGCACTTATTTTTTTCCACTTCAATATCACATCCTTAATAAAATATTTTAATGAAACTATGAATCTTTAACAGTCATTTTTCCATTTGAATCAATTTAAGCATGGCATCTAATTCGACTAAGATGCAACCTGCTGAGTATATATTCCATAACATCCTAAGAGACTCTCTGCCATTGTAACCGGCCCCATGCGAGTCTCCAGATGCTACTGTCTGCCACTGCTCTCACCCAGGTCCTTTTATCCTTCTACTACCCATTAACCTTACCATGGTTTTTTCAAGCAGGACATCTTCATATTATTGTTGGTCCTAAACAATATGATGGTTTTAGACATCTTATTCTTCTAAATATAAGGGTGGTTAAAAGTAAAATATTTCACCCAAAAATTAAACTCTGCTGAGAATTTACTCACTCTCAGGCCATCCAAGATGTAGATGAGTTTGTTTCTTCATGGGAACAGATTTGGAGAAATTTAGCATTACTTTACTTGCTTACCACGGTATCCTCTACAGTGAATGTTTGCCATTAAATGAGAATAAAAACAACTGATAAAAACATCACAATAATTCACAAAACTCCAGTCCATAATATAGCATTGTGAAGTAAAAAGCTGCATGACTGTAATTATTAAAACATTTTAACTTCAAAATGTCGCTTCTGTCTAAAATATGAGTCCATAATCCATTATAATGCTTCCTCCAATGAAAAAAAATACATACCCGGTTGTCCTGTCACATCAAAATTCACCCACATATTTGTTTAGAACAGTTTTGGAATGTTTTCGCTTGTAAACAGTGCTTGATCTGTGCATTTTTCTCTCCTTATTCAGACAAGATGACTTTTTCTCTGGAGAAAGCAATATTTGCAAATTTACAAAAGGAAGGATATCAGATTTTAAATGCAAGCAACGGTTTAAAGGGGTCATATGAATTTGCTAAAAAATCCATTATTTTGTGTATTTGGTGTAATGCAATGTGTTTATGCGGTTTAAGGTTCAAAACAAACATATTTTCCACATACTGTACATTATTGTTGCTCCTATATGCCCCACCTTTCTGAAAAGCGTTGATTTTTCCATATGCGCTGGACACGTCTGAATATTTGGGTTGAAGTGTTCTTGGAACAGTGTTGTAAATACAACTTAAAAACCACTGATTTCTAGTCGTGTCCTCATTTGAAGGCCAAACAAAGTAGTTGGCTTTCGCCAAAAAAAACCACACAGAGTTTCCACAAAATGACGGCCGGCGGCAACACATACTCCAGCTAGAAATCAAATTTACACCTTCTTTCCTTTCCGTTACATTTGGGCGGTGTTATGGCCAAAATTAACACACCTGATGTAGACATGTGGGGGCGTGTTTGAACGAGGCGTTTTAGGTAGGCGTGGCTGAGAATTCACTTTTATCAAAGAATATCTCTTTGGGTTTGAGACTTAAGTCTTTGCAACTTTACGGATCTTCTGTATGCACAAACAGCTTTAACACTCCAAAGACAAAGGAAAACATGAAATTGCATCATATGACCCCTTTAAAGTTAATAACATCTTGATGAATTTGTTTATTACAAACATGCAGCTTTTCCCTTCACAAGACGTTAACTGATGGACGAGTCATGTGGATTATAGTGATGTTTTTATCATCTGTTTGGACTCTAATTCTGACGGCACTCATTCACTGCAGAGGATTTCCACAAATCTGTTCCAATGAAGAAACAAAATCATCTACATCTTGGATGGACTGAGGGTCCATCCCCCAGGGAGTACATTTTCAGCAAATCTTCATTTATGTGTGAATTATTCCTTTAATAGTTACCATGTATGTTTGATGTTGATCCAAAAACACACCCTGCTTGGCCAAATCATGGTCAACACACATGACAATCATCCAGAGGAAACTCTCATCCAGGACCTCTTCTAGCACTACAGGTTCTCGTCTCTTACCAAGCTGCACATGACACACAAAATGATCAGTGTTGACAGGTCAGTCATCACTGTGCCTTGCTCTCCCTCTCTCCCCTGTCATCTTGAGACCGGCCTCATGTTGTGACAGTGTAAATTACATCAGTCATTGCACTGGGGCGAACACACACTCGTGCACTCATCCGATACACACGTGAAATACACTCTGCTTGCTCACAACGTAATACAGACTGTGTTTTAACAACTCTAGTTCTTTCCCTCTCACACACACAGATGCACACACATACCGGACGGCTCAGCACCATATGTTGACCTCCCTTACACATGAGATGCTCTGGCCCTGGAGGGAAATAAATTACGCACTAATATTACTGTGCAGTGGCATGCCTCTCCAAAAGACAGATGTTTACTCAGGATGATCTTTAAACAACAGCTCCAGACTTTTCACATTTTTCCCTCTGCTTAATACTGGCCAAAGCTGTCTATCCCCTGAACTTGATGAGTTTATATGAATATTGCTGTAAGTGCTGGTCTAAGTTTATCACCCCAATCTAAACCTTAATAACTAGTGAGAAAGACAATCAGACTCGAAATGATTTCATAAATGAAAACAAATTTTAAATAAAAGGAGTGCAATTTATGGATTAACACATTAACACATTTTGCTGCAGCAGGTAAGACAGGGTTTTGTATTTATTCTTTATGTTGGTTGCCATGCCAATGGAAAACACATCACATTACACTTGATCTTCAGTCACTGTATTAAAGGGTTAGTTCACCCAAAAATGAAAATTAGCCTGTGTTTTACGCACCCTCGAAGCATCCGTGTATATGACTTTCTTCTTTCAGACGAATCATATCGGAGTTATATAAAAAATTTACTTTGATTTTCCAAGCTGTTCAATTGCAGTCAGCGGGTGTTTCTGTTGAACAGTCCACAAGACGTTAAATAAAGTGCGCGCATCCATAATAAAGCGTGCCTCACATGGCTCCGGGGGGTGAAAAAGGGCCTCCTGTAGTGAATCCATGCGTTTTCATAAGAAAAATAGCAATATTTCAATCGTAATAAACACTTTTCTCTCACTTACGGTATCTGTCATATGCGGAAGGCGTTCCAGAGGATGAAGTAGGACGTATGCTCAGCTCGCGCACCTCTGAGATATGCTAGTCTCGCGAGTTTGTTTATAGGAGCAAAGGAAGCAAAGTTTCCTTACTTTAACAAAGGAAAACCAGTCTCCTCTTGGCTTATATCAAAATCCTACGACATTCTTCTTTACAAATCCTCGGATTATACTTCTAATTAGAGACCGTTGTTTTGTTGGTTCTCTCTCCGCATTCGTCACTAATCACGCTGACATCGCTTGTATCGATGATGCCTTCTGAGTGGGACAGATACGGAAGTGAGAGAAAAGTGTTTATTATGTTTATTACGTTTGAAATCTCCCTCCAAACACGGCGAGTTGAGTTAATGCCAAAGAGCTAAATTTTGGTCTCATCTGACCACAGCACTTTCTCTCAAGCCTTCTCTGAATAATTTTGATGTTTTTTGGCAAACTTTAAATGGGCCTGTACATGTGCCTTCTTGAGCCCTACCTTGTGGGCAATGCAGGATTTCAGTCCATTGCAGCGTAGTGTGTTACCAACAGGGCCTAAAATTAACACTCGCCAAGAGCCAAATGAGAGTAAAAATTGCCATTGGCCAGTATATGTAACAGTGTCAGTCACCAGTTGGCGGGTAAAACTTTTACGAAATATAACAATGCAATGTAGTGGGAACAACAGCCCGTTTTTAAAGAGATTAGCTATTTCTGACATCAGCAAATAAAATAATTTTTTTCGAAGACAAGATCATCGTGATTGGTTAGTTGTTCTGTCATAAGCGACAAGAGAGAATCAAATAATAGGATACAAATGGGCTGATAAGGTTAGAGCAGTGTGATAGTCCGCTTGTCAATAGACTCGTTTCTACCTGAGGAATGGATGACTTTTACCTGAGACGATATTGCTGCTTCATTTCGGAAGATTAACCTTTCCCTTCTTTATTAATCGGCGGGACCTATCAACAGTGTCCTGCCGACGTTTTTCTGTCCTGAGCAATCATATTGTTATCGGCACACAAAATTACCCATTGCTGCTAGTTTCCAGTTGCCGCTCGTGTGCCCCTGGACACGGCTGTTAAACCGGGTCTGCCTGTGATTCTAACAGTGTACGAGCTCGCGGCCTCCGAGGGTCGAAATTTACTGACAAGCCGTGTGTTTTTTTCGACACATCGATACATGTACAGTGCTACTAGCCTCGGGAAATTCACGTCGCGCTGATGCATGCCAGCGAACATGAAACACCTCTGTACACCGTGCTCAAACGTAGCGGCCATTCATATAGCTTTTACACTACAATTAATACTTCCCCTATATTGTCCTCCCGAATTGCTTGCTCTAACAGCCACACAACGCTAGTAGGGCTTGTTATCCGCATCGCATATCGCTCGTTTCCTATTGTCACCCTTTCCGTTTGGCTACATTGCTAACCTTGTGCGCCATTGGGATTTAATACATCTAGCCCTGTTAGACCACTTGCACTGTCTCGAACTTGACTCACAGTGACTCTGCTCCTCGTTAAGAGTCGCAGGTGTGCACTTGATATCCCGGTCTGACGGTTTTCTCAGCCACCAGATGTGGGAACCTCTGGCTCTCGAGCCAAAACTGGTATCTTTGACTAAAAGCATGTGGCTTTCGCAGATCTCTTCACTCCTTTGTAACAACCACTCCATGCTCTCAGTATCAAAAGCTCGATCAAATCCTACTCGAGCTTCTGACATTCTTTGTTGCTCGATGCTCCTCCTACCGCTACTTACATCACATGTGTCAAGACAATATTTTCTGTAGGATCCAAAGTGTGTGTGTCCTGTGCTTCTCCGTCGGTACAAGTGCTGTTTGCGGAGAGTCCATAGACTGCGCTACAAATTCACTTCGGACACTTTCTACTGGTAACGTAAAGCTCTCTGCACTGTACAGTCTTATAGTCTTTGTGGGCCCTCAGCATGCAAAAGTACAAGCTTTTTCCTCGTGACAATGGTAGAGCAAAAACTAGGCCCAATGCTACTGTAAACAACACCCGTCGGCAGGCCTCTGAACAACTTATCCTTGTTCTATCATTCGTTTTTTATTCGATCATTTCGCTGCCGTTACTGTATTCGCTTTTATCAGCGCAGATGTAGACGGGTGCTGGGTCTGTTTTCCCGTCTTAACCTCCGGACTATCGCGAATGAACTGATGACAATCATACAAGAGCGGGGACTTCTTGTATTAAGTATAAACTCACTGACCCGCACATCGTCCATTACAATGTACCCTTAAAAGTTGCTGCGTGAAACCACTCGACCACCTTACTCCAACAATCCACGATCTCCCTGCCCCTTGGACTGGCTTTTCCCTGAGCCGCGACCGCGTCCGACCTCGTGGCACACCGGCGACACAGAACCTCCAGTCTTAGATCTTGTACTCACGTGGCGCGCCCACTTAAAACCGTGTCCTTAAATCCCCCATCACGGCCCCTCCTTGCCCCTAGTGTCAACACTCCGCCATGCAATGATGTTATGCACAGCACTATCACCGCGTCGGAACCGTGCACTCTTCGGCACTACAATCACGTCTGTATCTCCCAAACCATCCCTCCTCCAACCCCGCGCTCCCATCGCACCACGAGCACTCGAGAACAGCCTGAACTCTGACAGCGTACTACTCAGCTTCCTTAGCAGGTTCTCTAACTCCAAGTCACCTGTAACAACAGGCCCCCCCATGGAAAAATATCTCTTGACGGCATTTGTGTTGATCTGGTTATTCCTCCAGTTTCCACTTGCGCGAGCAACGACAAGAACAGTTCTCACTACCCGTCGTACAACGTGATTGAATCCACACACACCCTCCACACAGCTACACACATACTATTCCTCTCTTTACTCTATCTTATCGAATCACTATACTATATATAGTTTTCTACCTTTCGGCTCTACTGTTATCTCGAACACATCCATATGCACCTATTACCCCACCCAACTACTAAAACCAAATCCGCGACATAGCCCCTCTTGGCCACCCTACAACCGGTCTCCCTGACCATACCCTGTCCTCGACTCCACGCCGAACTTCCTATCATTTGATTAGATAATCATTCAAACGCTGCTATACAACGCACTGCCAGACCACGTTACAGTGTGCCAGCACGCCCTCATGTACCACATCACAGCCTACCAACTATTCCATCTGTCTATATCATTCTTAATGATAGGGACCCCTGTGTATACTCTATCTTACCAGTACTGTGCATTTATGAGACGGACCGTTGCGACTGACCTGCCCAAAATTTAAAAGAACCGCCCCAGTGACCACCTGTTACCCACACTCTCAAGATTTTTACAGACACGCCTTTGTGTGTATCAGATAAGCATGTTCTCCGTGTAGTAGTGGTTAAGCTCTCAAATTCTTCTCACATATTACCCTTGTAGATCACCGAGCAGATCTGCGCTACACGTACATGTTCTAGCTCCTACTGAAAGCATCTATGTTAGCTTCATTGTCAGCTTACTCTCCATCATGAACAAACTCATACCCGGCTAATAACTTCGGTACCCACGGCCCTACGTGGCGCGCTCACTTATAGTCGAGCCATTATGTAGCACTCTACAGTTAAAATCCCACATACCAGGGCACGATAATGTCTTGTATACTCCCTCTTACATCTCATACCCACATTACCCCGAACTCATACTACGTTGTGCGTGATCACGGCACCCCTTACTGGATTTCTTAAATGTCAGACCTTCCTTGGTGAATGAACAGATCAAGACCATCACACTAGTCTCGACCTACGTCGCTACCCCCCCGTATTGACGTTCCCTATTAATTGATTACTAATACAAATGTCCTAGAGCTCGTGACAACTACAGCTTCCTGTTGCACCCCGTATGGCATATGAAACATGCCCTGGTAGCACTAGTGGACACGGCTCCCGTATCACATGTGTTATTGTATATCAAGTCTATTGTGGGTTAGTTCCGTGGCGTCCTCGTCTTCTTTCTCACATGATTTCTGCGCATACGTTCCTACTAAGTCAGAACCTACGATATAATGCATACCTGCTCACAGTAATTAGATGTTGAACACTATCCTTCACATACTGCGATTATGCATAGGGCAGAGCGATTGTCCGCGTCTTTGCCCTTCCCCCCTTTCTCCCTTCCTTCCCCGCCTTTTTCCCCCCTCGCTATTGTTGTTTCATTCTACATGGTCAGAGTGTTCGCTCCTATACTTCTCTAGTTAGAGTGACATGCGTCCGGGACTTCAGTTGACTCTGACTATTTGTATTAATATGCATGACTTCTTGGTATCAGTTTTACTTCATATCCTGTGCTAGACGCTCACACCAGTCTACGTGGCCGTCCTATTTCCTCTATCACATTCAATGAACTCACGACAGATCACTCTTGTGGGCGTCGCCACTATATTATCTCCCAAGGGTCCCACAGCGCGTCATCGCAATGATTCTGTTTGACTTCTTTTTGGCGCGCGAGGTGTTTGACGTGTAGTGCTCTCATGTCATACCCACGGCTATGTCGCCCCCCTTCCCTCGACTGTGTGTGCGTTTAAATGAGGACATTTTTAGCTAGGCCAGCCCCCATCGATGTACTTCACTCACCGACATTACGGCTGTCTCCCCCTACTTATCCCTGTCCATTGTATACATACTAACGCCTGTGTCTAACAACCTCCGTTGCTATTTTTCCTCCTCCCTTTGGTCAATCTTTCGTATTGTGAGACTCCCCCTTCCACAGTAAGATAATCAACATTCGTAGGAGCTACGCATTCAGAGTATGCAACCTGTCCCACTTGGTATTCTTTACACTGTTATTTATTTTCTCTGGAAATACCCCTCGGAGCGTGAATGTGGAAGTCCTTCAAAGATTTCGTATCCTGCTGCGCCCTCAATAGGACCAGTGATTAGTCGACGTCAAGCTTAAAGCATCAAGGCAGAGCATTGAAGTCAACTAGACGATGCAACCCCTAATATATATATGTTTAAAATATTATTTAAGAATAAAAAAGAGATATGCATTGGAAAACTACACCTAGCCGTTTGATCGCTTACCCTGATCTGGTTCACTCAGTGCCTGTCACCAGGCCACCAGCCTATATTCCGTTCCGACAGTTGTGTCAATCTGATTTATCTTTTGGCATGTACAAACTCTACTCAACTCTCTCCGGTCTCCACGGACTAATTCTTTCTACTGAAGTACCTCGTGCGCATATTACTTGATCCTGTGTTCACCTCATCGCAAGTATGCTTTCTGATTTCGCGTCCCTAGACTTAAGATCGCACGAGTCTCTTGTGTCATTGCGGCTCCCACGCAGTCACACAGTACTGTGCGCTGCCTCGACAGGGCCGGTGTGGCGGATCGTATGCTAGGGACCGACTGAGGTAGTTTTGTTGTGGATAGGCTTGTGTGGGTGCTCGTAGTGGTTAATACCCAAGCTTTGGATACTCTGCGCTAGTCTTCACAATATAGTCACAGCTGCATCCTGATGTCTTCAGCTTGCGCACATGCAACTGCTGCCTAAGCCTATGTGTCTAGTGTGAGAGAGTTGTGTGTAGAATACATTGATTTACTTATTGGTGTATTCTCACGCATCTTATATTGATACAAGTACACGAGGTGAACCTCTGTGATACCCAGCCACTCAGGTTTCTCCCTTTCTCCTCTCTTTTTTCCTTCCTTCCTTTTCTCCCTTTCCTCCCTCCCCCTTTCTTTCTTTCCATTTCCTCATAGAAAGAATGCCGTAAAGTATTCATTACGGAGTAATACACAAGTCAATAACATGCACAGTCCATAGAGCCCTGTGAGGTTTATAAACATCTTATTAACAGCGTTTAAAAAAAACTTAACAGGGATTTCTGAACAATTTTCAAAACAAAAAAAAAAAGTTCAGGTTTAAACTTTTACATGTGATTTCAAAAAAAAAATGTGGTTTGCGTGCTGGGGCTGCACAAGTTGGACCGAATTATGCGATTATACATCACTATGGATAGAAAATAATGAGAAATTTATTCATCAAGCGCTAAACCATGTCGTATATCATATATTATATATATATATAGATTTATAATACATTTCTACAATGAACAAAATTATAAACGCAACACTGTGGTTTTTGCCCCCATTTTTAATGAGCTGAACTCAAAGATCTAAGACATTTTCTATGTACAAAAAAGGCCTATTTCTCTCAAATATTGTTCACAAATCTGTCTAAATCTGTGTTAGTGAGCACTTCTCCTTTGCCGAGATAATCCAACCACCTCACAGGTGTGGCATATCAAGATGCTGATTAGACAGCATGATTATTGCACAGGTGTGTCTTAGGCTGGCCACAATAAAAGACCATCTCTAAAATGTGCAGTTTTACTGTATGGGGGGTCCGGGGGGGTCCGAAAACCAGTCAGAATCTGGTGTGACCACCATTTGCCTCAGCAAGTGCAACACATCTCCTTCGCATAGAATTGATCAGGCTGTTAATTGTGGCCTGTGGAATGTTGCTCCACTCCTCTTCAATAGCTGTGCGAAATTGCTGGATATTGGCAGCAACTGGAACACGCTGTCGTATATATGCCGATCCAGAGCATCCCAAACATGCCAATGGGTGACATGTCCGGTGAGTATACTGGCCATGCAAGAACTGGGATCTTTTCAGCTTCCAGGAATTGTGTACAGATTAGGGGTCGACCGATATGTGTTTTTCAGGGCCGATGCCGATACGATTATTACAGATCAAGTAGACCGATACCAATATTTTGAACCGATATATATGTGTCTGGTGTAAAAATGAAAATTAATTTCAAAATTAAGAATAACAAGGGCTCTGACAAAAACTGCCTTTCCTGGTGTTGATTGAGTATAGTACTCCCACAGTAAACTCTTTATTTAATGGGTTTACCATTAAAATTAAAACATGGAAGAAATAGCATATAGTGTGATTATTCTTTTAAACAAAAGTTATAATAATTGTTGTAGTAGCCAGGGGTTAAAGCAAAAAAAATTAAATCTTTTGACTGAAAATTTTTCCTTGGCCAAACCCCATTCCTCAGCCATACCTGACACACACCCAGTTAAGAGCAAGTGTTTTCTTCTTGTAATCAATGAGGCTTGTCTCCTAATTAAAAAAAAATAAGGGCGCACCTTCTGATCACTAATCAAAAATTCTGATCAAAATTAGCCTTTCTAATATGAGGTGAAGTGATTTACAGGGGCATTTTCTTTTTACCTTTGCAATGGCATCATTTTCATCTGTAAAATTCAAAAATATATGTTTATAAGCTTTTTAAAATTTCGATTACATGTACATTTAACATTTAATTTAGTCATAGCAGACGCTTTTATCCAAAGCAACTTACAATTGGGGGATACATAAAGCAATTCTTCTTAAAAGAGGCAAACAGACAAAAGAAGTGGTTGTAATACCAAGTTCTAAGACATTGTTCAAATAAGTACAAGCTAAAAAGAGAAGGAATAAATAAAGAGAGATACTTTAAAAAAAAAAAAAATTTTTATGATGAAGTCAAGTAGCTTCGAAAGAGATGCGTTTTCAGCTGTCGCTTGAAAATTGTCAGGGATTCAGCATTACGGATAGGGGTGGGAAGATCATTCCAAGAGCCAGGAATGGTGAACAAGAATGTTCTAGAAAGTGATTTTGAGCATCTCTGTGATGGTACCACGAGGCATCACTAGCGGATCTCAGACTTCTGAAAGGGATGTAAATTCGTAGTAGTGAGTGAAAGTAGGCGGGTGCTGAGCCTGTGGCTGTTCTATATGCAAGAATCAATGTCTTGAACTTGATTCGAGCCAACAACCGGTAGCCAGTGCAAGGAGATAAAGAGAGGTGGAACATGGGCTCTTTTGGGCTCGTTGAAAACCAGTCATACCGCTGCATTCTGAATCATTTGTAAAGATTTGATTGTGCATGATGGAAGTCCAGCCAGAAGAGCAATGCAGTAGTCCAGCCTAGAGATGACAAGGGCCTGGACAAGAAGTTGTGCAGTATGCTCCGTTAGAAAGGGCCTGATCTGTCTGATGTTGTGCAACACAAACTTGCAAGATCTAGCCGTTTTTGCAATGTGGTTTTTGAAGGTCAGCTGGTTATCAAAAGGTACACCAAGATTTCTGACCGAAGTTGATGGGTAATTGTAGAAGAACCTAGCTGGATGGAAAAATCCTACTGTAGAGTTGGGGTGGCAGGGAAGACAAGAAGCTCAGTCTTTGCAAGGTTGAGCTGTAAGTGATATTCTTTCATCCATGACGAGATGTCTGCCAGGCAGCCTGAGATCCGCGCAGCTACCGTTGGATCATCTGGTTGAAAAGAAAGATAGAGCTGTGTGTCATCAGCAAAGAAATCGTAGGAGAAGCCATGTGCCTGTATGAATGGGACCCAGTGATGTCGTGTATATGGAGAAGAGGAGCGGTCCAAGAACTGATCCCTGAGGAACCCCCGTGACAAGTTGATGTGCTTTGGATACCTTCCCACCCCAGGCCACCCTGAAAGACCTACCAGTGAGATAGGATTCAAACCAGCGAAGTGGAAACCCTGTGATGCCCATTGAAGAGAGGGGAGACAGGAGGATCTGATGATTGACAGAGTCAAAAGCAGCAGAAAGATCCAGCAGAATAAGGACAGATGATTTGGAATCAGCTTTTGCAATCCGCAAGGCTTCTGTGACTGACAGTAGCGCAGTCTCAGTTGAATGGCCACTCCTGAAACCTTAAAACAATATAATAAGAAGTAGAATAAGACAAATAAGTTACCAATCATATGAAATTAGTATTAATAAAAAATTAATTTGTACTACAGAGGTGGCACAGAAAAACACAAAAGTGGCTTGTAGGTACATTTCCAGACGCTTAATGAGGCTCAGAGGTCGCATTAGTGCAATTAAATTCATAAATTCATGTAGAGATTAATGTTTTAAATATAAAATTTGGAATACAGAAATATTAAATGATTTAAAAAACTGCAATTATACCAAAAATGAAACTGAAATCACCAGCAGACGCCGGCAAATCACGGATTTTATCACTGAATCATTCATTCAATTGATTCGTTTGAACGGCTAATTCATTCAGGAATGAAGCAAGTGACTGTCTTTATGAATGGGTAATCATGAATCACTGACTCACTAGATTCGTTCAAAAAAGCACTTTCATTCATTTCAACACCGCTATGTTTGCTTTTAGATATGTGAAGCTACTGAGCTGTTACTTTATTTGGAACTGTTTTCGTTGATGAAATAGAGCAAAATCAGGCAGTACGTGTTTGTTGAACTGTTGTATTAAATCAATATCACATTTGCAAACTCCTTGAATAATTATTAAAAGCTGTCACTCTCCTTATCGTGATCTGTGGGTGCACAGAAAATGAGAGTTCTCAAGACTCAAAAGCATGTGTAAATGATAAGTTCCATCATCTGTCATCGCGTTATAAGCACGGAACCTGCGGAAATGAGTATAATTATTATTAATAGCCGCAATCCTGCGCCTGAAATTCAAGACCTGCTCTGTGTTCTCTGCTAATAACCCGACTGTGAAGGATGCGAGCGGCGTTATGTTGTCAGTAAGAAGCTGCAGCCGTGGCGGGGAGGAATTTTTGGTGTGTGGTGTCGACAAATAGGGCTTCCTATTCCAGATTTATGACCAACAAATAGTCAGAACACCGACGACAAAAAAACACAATGTGCTACATGTTCTTTCCCACATTTTTTCAAAATTGACGGAAATAGTCGTAGCGACGGAGACTTTCATCCCTGAGTAGATTTACCCATCATACGCACCCCAGTAATATTTTGATAATTTTCATTTAGCTAACTCGAACTTTATTTTGACGGGGTGCAGGAGGAACTTTGTTCGTAGGTAGTTATTGAAATGTAGAAGTAGTTTTACTCCAATGAAAACTGTCAAATGCTCATGAAGTGACTCTTAGAGGGAGTCAGAGCAGTTCTGGAGATGTTGTTCATGTATTTATGTCCTCATGTAGTGATACGAAAGAAGCTGAAAATCACTGAGTGCGTCGCACTTTGTATGTGTAGGGGAAAAAAACCATTTACATTCACACAGAGACACGCTGAACATGCAGGATTCATATTTAAATAGTCTTTTTGTGGCTTAATATTCACAGATACTAGTCCATATCGCGTTTTGATTTAATTGTACTGACCTACTTTTGATTTATTCAATCAAACTTTGACAAATTCCGTGACATTACGCATCATACAGTAAATTCCATTTATATAACTGGATTCCACGATTCCGTCCGCGTTTTCCGCATCGCAGAAATCATAGATAATATTGAGGTGTTTTGCAACTTCAGTTTAACGTTAGTGGATTGGGATCTATTGCAAATTAAGCAACGTCTGCTGATGCCTTACCTTTGAGAGACAACTGATACGTGATCACTGAAGCAGCTGCAGTAAGCAAGCGCTTTTGGAGTGAGAGTGAATTCCGCATTGATTGGTCAGACTCATGACTCCCAACAATTCAGATGGGCGGTGGGCGGAGATTGCTTTTTAGGCCACAGAGTGGTGAGTTCTGAAAGGCTGCATCAGAGCCAAATAGCGCGTTTCAAAATTAATAAAATGCACCTGTGTTCGTTGTCCATAACATACGCCTGCCCATACCATAACCCCACCGCCACCATGGGCCACTCGATCCACAACGTTGACATCAGCAAACTGCTCACCCACACGACGCCATACACGCTGTCTGCCATCTGCCCTGTACAGTGAAAACCGGGATTCAACCGTGAAGAGAACACCTCTCCAAAGTACCAAACGCCATCGAATGTGAGCATTTGCCCAATCAAGTCGGTTACGACGACGAACTGCCGTCAGGTCGAGACCCCGATGAGGACGAAGAGCATGCAGATGAGCTTCCCTGAGATGGTTTATGACAGTTTGTGCAGAAATTATTTGGTTATGAAAACCGATTGTTGCAGCAGCTGTCCGGGTGGCTGGTCTCAGATGATCTTGAAGGTGAAGATGCTGGATGTGGAGGTCCTGGGCTGGTGTGGTTACACGTCGTCTGCGGTTGTGAGGCAGGTTGGATGTACTGCCAAATTCTCTGAAACGCCTTTGGAGACGGCTTATGGTAGAGAAATGAACATTCAATTCACGGGCAAAAGCTCTGATGGACATTCCTGCAGTCAGAATGCCAATCGCACGCTCCCTCAAAACTTGAGACATCTGTTGCATTGTGCTGTGTGATAAAACTGCAAATTTTAGAATGGCCTTTTATTGTGGCCAACCTTAGGCACACCTGTGCAATAATCATGCTAATCAGCATCTTGATATGCCACACCTCTGAGGGGGACGGATTATCTCGGCAAAGGAGAAGTGCTCACCAACAGGATTGAGACAGATTTGTGAACAATATTGAGAGAAATAGGCCTTTTGTGTACAAAAAAAAGTCTTAGATCTTTGATCACTCAATGAAAAATGGGGCAAACCAACAAAAACAAAAGTGTTTGCATTATACTTTGTTCAGTGTTGGTGTGTTTTAGTTGTATATAATATATTATATATATATCTATATATATATAGATATTATATTCTTCTATGTACACCAGGCCCAATTTCATACCCAGCTTATGAGAGAGTGTAAAATGAATAGTTAAGAAATGAAAATACAAACCCAAGTCCAAAAAAGTTGGGACACTGT
The DNA here is from genome assembly GCA_018155175.1 of Sinocyclocheilus anophthalmus. NCBI lineage: Eukaryota > Metazoa > Chordata > Actinopteri > Cypriniformes > Cyprinidae > Sinocyclocheilus > Sinocyclocheilus anophthalmus. Next base: position 58,914 of record JADLZN010004780.1, read on the forward strand.
ACAAATTGAGAGTAAAAAAGGAATGGAATAATTTACAAATCTCATAAACTTATATTTATTCACAATAGAATATAGATAACATATCACATGTTGAAAGTGAGACATTTTGAAATATCATGCCAAATATTGCCACATTTTGGATTTCATGAGAGCTACACAATACCAAAAAAGTTGGGACAGGTAGCAATAAGAAAAAAAAGTTAAATGTACATATAAGGAACAGCTGGAGGACCAATTTGCAACATAATAGGGCAATTGGCAACATGATTGGGAATAAAAAGAGCCTCTCAGAGTGGCAGAAGTCTCTCAGAAGTCAAGATGGGCAGAAGATCACCAATTCCCCAAATGCTGCGGTGAAAAATAGTGGAGCACTATCAGAAAGGAGTTTCTCAGAGAAAAATGCAAAGAGTTTGAAGTTATCATCATCTACAGTGCATAATATCATCCAAATATTCAGAGAATCTGGAACAATCTCTGTTCGTAAGGGTCAAGGCCAGAAAACCATAATGGATGCCCGTGATCTTCGGGCCCTCAGACGGCACTGCATCACATACAGGAAAAAAAATGGAAATCACAACATGGGCTCAGGAAAACATTCCAGAAAACATTGTTGGTGAACACAATCCACCATGCCATTCACCGTTGCCGGCTAAAACTCTATAGGTCAAAAAAGAAGCTATCTAAACATGATCCAGAAGCGCAGGCGTTTCTCTGGGCCAAGGCTCATTTAAAATGGACTGTGGCAAAGTTGAAAACTGTTCTGTGGTCAGACGAATAAAAATTTGAAGTTCTTTTTGGAAAACACGCCATGTCATCCGGACTAAAGAGGAAAAGGACAACCCAAGTTGTTATCAGCGCTCAGTTCAAGACTGCATCTATGATGGTATGGGGTTGCATGAGTGCGTGTGGCATGGGTAGCTTACACATCTGGAAATGCACCATCAATGCTGAGAGGTATATCCAAGTTCTAGAACAAACATATGCTCCCATCCAGACGTCGTATCTTTCAACCTTGAATTTTCCAACATGACAATGCCAGACCAAATACTGCATCAATTACAACATCATGGATGCGTAGAAGAAGGATCCGGGTACTGAAATGGCCAGCCTGCAGTCCAGATCTTTCACCCATAGAAAACATTTGGCGCATCATAAAGAGGAAGATGCGACAAAGAAGACCTAAGACAGTTGAGCAACTAGAAGCCTGTATTAGACAAGAATGGGACAACATTCCTATTCCTAAACTTGAGCAACTTGTCTCCTCAGTCCCCAGACGTTTGCAGACTGTTATAAAAAGAAGAGGGGATGCAACACAGTGGTAAACATGGCATTGTCCCAACTTTTTTGAGATGTGTTAATGCCATGAAATTTAAAAATCAACTTATTTTTCCCTTAAAATGATACATTTTCTCAGTTTAAACATTTGATATGTCATCTATGTTGTATTCTGAATAAAATATTGAAATTCGAAATTCCACATCATTGCATTCTGTTTTTATTCACAATTTGTACAGTGTCCCAACTTTTTTGGAATCGGGTTTGTATAAGATATGCACAAGAAGACCTACACATCGCAGTCTTCATGACTCTACCCTGCAGTTGGAAAAAAATCGAGCGATTTTTCCGATAAAATAAATCTGGTTTAAATTTTACATCTGATTTTAAAAAAAATGTATGTTTGTTGTGCTTGGGCTTTGTGACTATACATCAATATGGACATAGAATGATGATGATAATAATAATAAAAAAAAGTATATTATATCATAATTTGTATTATTATTATTAAATAAAAATATAAAAAAAATGCTAAAGTAAAAATAACATATAAAAGCAGACTCAGAGCAAAGCTTCTAGTCTAGTGCCGTGTGAAATTTTCTTCAAATTAGCTTTTTTTCTCTGGCTCAATGTTTAGGGTTGGGCTACAGTAGTTCACTTTAATGCAATGAATAGTTCTGCGCATCACCATCAAATAAACATAAGACCCTCAGACTCACCTAATTAATATGAATATATCCTTAACTTTAAACTCTAATATAGGCTGATTGTTCTTATAGATTGAAACAAATGTGCTCCAGCCAGGTTAAAGAGTATGAAAAGTGCTCCGAGTTGCTGCAGGAGAAAACAAAAAAAGGGAGCTACAACAAAAGCATGTTGCTGGAGACGGGCTTATTATTGAAAATGCTAATTCATTCTCTGCCAGTAGGAGGTGCTGTTGGAGCGGGAGATATAGTGGTTTCCCTGGTAACGGCTGTAAACAAAGCAGAGCTCTGCTCATACTGTAAACGCTACTTTATCAGAAAAAGGGAAAATGCCATCGAAACTTTTTTGAAGGGGGGGGTGGGAAAACAATTCAGTTCACTTCAAGATACATCATATGAAACCACCCGCGCTGCGTTTTTTTTCTCTTCAAAGAACATCATAATAAATGACCTGCGCAACTTTGATGGTTTGAAACATGCAGAGCGCATGGATTCAACAAAGTCAAACGGCGAAGCATTTTAAGGGCCGACAAAAGGATGCCCGAGGGACATGGGGCCAGGTGAAAGGACACTCGGGACGTTGAGGGATCTGTCACTTGAGATCTGGCCACTGCCGCGTCGTCGTCACACAGTTTCATGTGCATCTGTTTTTACGCTCTTGCTAATTCAAAAAATTCAAGCATTTAAAGGGCATTTCCGCAAGGGCTAAGACAACTCCATTAAGAACTCAACGTGTTCTGTGTGAACAGCGGCCGCACAGACATATATGCGTCTCTGACGCGAGCCCGAAGTTGATTTCTTCCAGTCTTTCTTCGATCTGAAAGGACCAAATACATACAAAAATGTGTCCCCAAAAATAACTCTTAACTGGTAGCTTTAACATGATTAAATCTACAGTATATTAATTATACAGGGGAGTAGAGATGCACGGATCGACAGGGATTTTTGTTTTATTTCAGATATTCTATTCGTGCTTGCGCCCACACTGCATCGCAATTTTTCAACCTCCTTGTGTGGAATATTACGTTGTTAGTCTGTAACGGCCGTTAACATAGCCGTGACGCTTGAAGACGGACGCAAAGAGAAGGAAATCCGAAGCAGGGCAAGAGCAAGATCACGATGCGGGAAAATAGGAAGAAAATCAAAATATTGACTTTATAGGATGTGTTTCTGAGGGGAACTGTTTTCAGAAAAGTTTACATGCCGTTTTCTTGTCATTTTGGCTCGGTATAATGCATTTAAAGTAGTGCTAAAATGCACAGCGCTGATTTGTGTACAGCGGTAACCAAGGAAACGCTGCTGGTCCATAAGTGCCATCTGCTGTCAGAGAGTGAATGTGCGTCTTATTCAGCCCGCCTGCTGTTTCGGTAATATGCAGGTGTTTAATGTAGCATAATTTGAAAGGTGAGGTTTGTTCCTAAACAGAGTGTCACCTAGAACTTTGAACACACTGAAAAAGGAAAAAAAAAAAAACGTTATGCCTACATTTTTTTAGTAAACAGATTCCTGCAGATGACTGTAGCTGGGAGTTATTACTTAAAATGGTTTGCATCATTCGAATCGCAAGAATCTCATCTTTCCAAATAAAGCCTAAGGCCCTGTTTATGCTAGTGTGCTTTCGTTTTAAAACCGCATTTCCAGCTAAAACGGGGTCTGCAGTGTTTTTGAAAGTCTATGTTTTCTAGGGTCGGGGTAGTGTAAATGTCAGGCGTAACCGTAGCAAAAGTTATGAGTTTTAAAACAAAAAACGCACTAGTGTAACCTAGGGATGCTCGATCAGATTTTGCAGCCGATACCGTGTACCGATTTCTTGTCATGGTGATCGGCCGATACTGATGCCGATTCTGGTGCTTCAAGCTGATATAAATTGTATAATGATATATAAAAATAATCACAAAATTATCCTTACAGTAAACATTTTACTATGCTTTAAAATGGGGTTTTATGCATCACATTTCTGGATATCAGGATATTAATATCAGACAAAAAATAAATGCACAACAAAATGGAGCAGTCGGATGCAACCTACAGGGTTATTAAACTGTCCAGTAAAAGTGTGGGGACAAAAGAAAAAAGTTAATCTATAAAATTTAGAAGTCTGCTGTAACTGAAACATGGCCAATACAAGTCTGAGCAGGAAAGAATTAATAAAAAAAATAAAAACAAACATTTCAACTCCTAAAATAAGTAATTGGAGTAGTTTGATGCAACAGATTAGGTTTAATTTAACATTGTCCAATGTTAGAGAGAGGACAAAATAAATAGAAACATTTAAACTCCAACATGGAGAAGTCTGATGTAACACATAAGGTTTTAATACTGTCCAATATAAGACTGAAGAGGACAAAAGAAATAGAAACATTTAAACTACTGAAAAAACAAAA
>JADLZN010004781.1:0-22661 GCA_018155175.1 Sinocyclocheilus anophthalmus
AGCCCTCCACCAGTCGGGGCTTTAGGGCAGAGTGTGGTCCCATCGACGAAACGCCCTCCTCAGGGGCAGCCAAGGAAAGCCCCGATGATTTGCTAAAAAACACTGAAGGACGCCAAGAGGGGGAGAAATAGAGTCTTCGCTGCTCGAGGAACCAAGGTATGATTGGGTAACTGGGATTTGGCTGATTCTAAGCGACAAACTAATGGTGGAAAAGTACCCAGTCACGGTCGCTCACCTGGCCAAGACAGCCCAACATGAAGCATGGTGGTGCAGCATCAGGGCAGGGGGGGTGGTTTGTCCAGCTGCAGGGACAGGACGACTGGGGGTTGCCAAGCGAGGATAAGTGGACATGCGGTTCACGAGTTCCCCAAGACGGGATAACCCCTGACGAAAACCGTCGCGAGGGCGCAGGACCTCAACTAGCCGAAGGTGTACCTGCCAACAGACATACCTAAGCACACAAGCGAAAATCCCGGAAGGAGGTCTTCACAACAACTCTGTGCTGGCGTCTTTGAAAGGCCCACCAGAGCCCTTATCCGTAAACCCATTTGACCGTACCTTCTACTGCGAGCGCGAGAAAAATGGATGTCCCCAACGTCTAACCACCACCGATCAGATCTGCACTGTAAAGTTCTGCATAGGGGGGATATTTCAGAGGAGCCCCATAATCCAGGTGTGTGAATACAACATTTGTTGCCCTCTTGGCCCAAAAGACGCATGCGGCTGTATTAGAATCAAAAGGTGCTTCTAGCGCCCGTACTGGATCAAAGTCGGAAGACTGATGGAACCCATGGGAGACTCCTCTCAGGTGGGCTGTGGTGAAGCAAGCGCAAAAAAGCATACATATCGGCCGTGGGGGGCGGGGCAAGCGATCGAGCGGGGCGGGGCCTGACCATTACTGAAGACCAAAAATAACCGTGAAATGATGTACAAGGGCTGCCATATAACAAGAGTTAGATACAGTAAGGGGGCTGAAGACGGGCCGGACCCAACGGACCTGGAGTAGCCGAGGAGATGAGAGTAACTATAATGTATCACTATCATGTTAGGCTTGGGCTAACGGTTTCTTGCATGTAATATGCTAATGTATAGTAATTAAGTACGTCCATGACGTTTGTAACCACGACCCCCGTAACATAAAGCGAATTAATACTTGTAGTTACTACGTCATTTTTAAATCGCTGAACCGAGTTACTGAATGCATTGGAAAACTCTAAAAATTCAGATTTGCATCACTGATAAACTATGACACAGTGTAAGTATTATAAAATAATTTCACCATTCGTTTTCAAATAACTTTTTAAAGAGTACTATATCAATCTTACTGACATCTCACTCCTAATGTTATGGCCCTTATGATACATGTAATGTCAGGTTACGCACAGTAAGGTTCCATAAACAAGGCTGGCCACTCAGGTAATTCGATTTAAAGTAGTTGACACGGAACGGATCTACCGGAAAAGATAAAGAGAAATGGGCGATCTCTTTGAAAACCGGCTGAATCCGTAGTACACTTTGTCAATAGCCAAATCCATGGACTGAACCGAAAAGCAAAGGACCCTCAAGGAGGAACGAAACGTCAGCATGCATCAGTCTTTCTACTAATTGACTCCACACAGCCGGCAGCCTTTCACCTGGAACCACCTGGGCAACTATATCCCTCTGTTGACGTCCAACTGATTCTCAGCCAGGGACACCGACACAGGGAGTGCGTGCTAAACAAGAATAAGAGACATCTTACCTCTCAAAAAAAAAACACAGCTAATATTGGGGGGGAAGAGCCAGAGGGGCGGTTGGCCTCTTCACAACAGAAGAAGGTGGCGCTGGGAATGGGGGTGTGTGCAGCATTTGTTAGGGGACGGGGGAGGCGTTGTGGGGTGGGAAAAGAGATTTGCAGGTCCACACGAACGGGAGGGAGAATGGGGGGTGGGGATATGATAGCAGCCGACTGCACGGGCAGGGTGGGGGGCCGCTGCGCCAACACTCAAGCGCGGAACAGGACGGGAGGCGGGGGAAGGGGCTGGGCTAGGGGGGTAGTCGTGTAGCTACGGGAAAAATCAGAAGGCCGGCAAACATGAAAGGCTATAGGAGATATGGGGATGGGCATACAGACGCAGATCAGCCGCGGCAGAACAAGGTGGGCGGCCACGTCAAGGGAAAAGGGGCACAGACCGGTACGGAAGCGGGCGGGGTGAAGCCCGGCCGCGGGCCGGCGAGGCGGGCCTCCTGGGAACCGGCCGGGGACAAAAAGCCCGTCTTCTGCTCGGAGACAAGCAAACCAAGCTTAGGCGGCACAGAGGGAAGCATGGTAAGGTATAACTGGGGGAGTGGGTGGAGGGGTGATGGATGCGGTGCCCGCCCATTCCGACATGCATACGGGGGCGAGACCGCGAGAGGCCCTAAAACGCAGCGCAGGGAACGAACCCGCAGATACCGAGACGACCGGGGAAACAACAGGCGTCATAGGGAACCGCTGGCTGCGGCACGGCAAACCGGTAACACCCCAAACTAACAAAACCGCAGATATCCAGCTACAGACAGATAACGCAACACGGGCACAAAGGAAGACGGGGAGGGGGGGGCGGACAAGTGGCGGCACAATGTTTGGATGGTGACCTGGGTCAAAACCACACGCCACGGAGCTAGCTAACCCTCTAGGCCAATAAAAACTAGCCCACAGGCCCACAGCACGGGCCCGGGGACTGCGGGGCGCACGGGCCAGAGGGGGGGGCCGTGCATCGCTAGAGGCGTAAGGGGCCACCAGGGCCTGAGTAGAGCGACGCTCCATTCAGATACCGCGCTCCAGCCCCGGGGGGGGGGTGGTACGCGCGCGATATCAGCGCAGGCAAATGCCCGCATAGAAGGTGGACAGGTAAATATATAACCTGACAGTAAACACAATGTCGGTGGGTCCGCCGCAGACTACCAATATTGAAACGTCGGGTGACTGGTACACAGTCATCGTGAGCACTTGGACGGGGGGCTGCCTGTGCCCCTGAGAGGCTGAAGGGCAGGTTCTGGGTGTCAGTGAAGAGAAATTGTTTCTGCCAGGCACCGTGAAACACCACCGTGCTCAGAAGAGCCATCTGCAGTAAACTGTCTAGTCTGGAGGCCTCTTCCTGGGACTCACTGGACTGAAGCTGCTCCTCTTTTGTCTGGAGATGGTCATCGGCTTTAGAAATAAATCATACACTTACACTTAATCATTTATATGAAAACATACAGTATATATCCTACATGTAATATAGTTTCATGTGTCTCATCATAATAAAACAATTTAAATGCACTGACAAATATTTGGTGTAGAAACAATTTTCACTCAATCGAACTGAAAAGGGGAAAAGAAGTGCACAGTAACACAGTGAATTAAACTGACAGTATGAATTAATTTGACTAATGGTATAGTTACATTTATATTTTTTGTTTTAATAAAATCCGTAAAAGCCTAAAATGTTTTTGGCATAATAATTGTTTTACTTTTTTTATCATATATTACATAATTACAGTTAAAAGTCTATTAATTCTAATCAATATTAACGTTTACAGAGAAGAGTGACAAAATTAGATTTAGCAGAGTCTATATCGCAAATATCCTGGAATAAATATTGGGCTGGTAGGTCAAGTGTGTGAAAATTGTACAAATACTTCAGGAATTCAAGTCACACGGTCTGAACATGGAAAAACAGGTTGATCCGAAGAATGAAACTGACTATTCGTGTAAAAGGAGGGCCGTAGCTTGAGGTCATGACAAGGTGGAGTGGGCGGGGTGGGCGGGGACACGGTGAAATCCAGAGGGAGTGGGCAAGATAGAGGTACAGAGGGCGTGCAACGCACGAGCCAAAGAAAGTGGTGGGTACAGTGAGAGGGAGGGTGGAACAAGGGGGAATGTCGGAGGGATAGAGAAAACACACAACGTAGAACGTGAAAAAGAGTGACAGCTGAACCGGTAAGATAGCGAGGCGGATATGCTGCTAAAGAGAGGGAAGAGAGAAACTAACATAGGGTGCGGAAACGATACATGCAGGGTGTGGTAGGAAGAGACAGAAGAGAACACTAGCGACACACATAGAGTAGGGGACAACAAAAACGGCGGAGGGGGGGAGGGAGAAGCGGGAGGATGGGGGGGTACAGGGCAACGAAGATTGACCGAGACAGAGGGGGGGGACAGTCGAAAGTGGTGGTATGAGAGGGAAAAGGGCACATCAGAGGGCACTAATTAAGGGAATGAGAAGGGCGGGGAACAAGATAGAGTGACAAAGGGAGAGTGGGAAATGCGAAGCAGGGGGCGTGGGGGGGGGGGGGGGGGGGGGGACAGCAGAGAGTGACAGAAGTTATAGTTGAGAGGCAGTAGCTAGATGTAAGTGCAAATCAGTCGAAGTGGAAACATAGATTGACAGAAGACAGGGAATTAAAGACGAGAGAGCAGGAGGGAGAGGAGCTACGCAAGAGGGAGAGCCAGAAGAATTGTAAAAGCAGAGCAGCCAGGCACCAAGGAAAACAGAGGCAGGGACCGCGATGGACATAGGGGAGCAGAAGTCACACGAGACAAATGGAGGTAGGGGGGGGAGAGTAGTAGGGGGGGTGTACGCCAAGACGGGAGACGCCAGCCAGGAAAAGGGGACATTTCGGAGACAATCGACGGAGTGAAGGACGGAATAAGTGTGGGTGGTGGGGGGAGGGGGGGGAAAGCGCTGGACGAGAGGCAAGGATAACTCACCGTTACGCGGGGACCGTGGCCAGTGCTGTAGCCGCAGGCGTGGGGGTGGGAGGACGAAGGGTAGCACGCAGGGAGACTACTAGGGGACCACCATCCCAAGGCAGGCTGGGAAAGTCTGTGCAGGAGCTGTGCACACCCGCGGGACAATAAGCATATGGCAAGCTGTGAAGCCGCACAACCGGCACGTGACACGTACCCAGTCTCCTGTCGCTGCCACGATGAACAGAAGGCCGCACGCGAGCATCTGCGGGAGACATTGGAGCATCAAACGGGGCAGGCTGAATCGGGGCAAGGCACTGGACAGTGAGGGAGCAGGTGGTCAGATGCGATTTATATTTGAACTATTTAGAAAGCAACATGACAGCTACAGGTGTGCCGTGCTAGTGTCCGCCTTCGTTACCATGCACTTGACGTCATAATTCCAAGTTTCCCTCACGGGTGCTAGAGTTGTTTCCCCTGTCACCTGACTCAGAAGACCCAGACACAACAGACGCTGCCTGGGGACACGATCAGTTGAGTTGTTCGCCGTTCTCTTGCGCTGTGAGTTTTGTCGAGAGGCTGTATTCCAAACTGTGTGCGCGGAGATCATTGTGCTGTTCCATGGCACAGCCTCCAGCTGCCACAAGACAAGCAACAGGCGAAGTCCCAGACCACTATGCATGTTCCCCAGTCAAATACTGTCTGCAAATGGTGGCCGAACAACCGCAAAACAATTGGAGGGATTTTGGGGTACAAGTTGAATAATAAAAGAGAGTGGCCCGCTACCACAAAACCATCTTAAGGAGGGAGCCCTCTGGGTATAGTGTGAGAATAGCCAAAAAACTGGGAGGGTCAAAAAGGAGAGAGGTGTCGTTCTGCAAAAGCGTAGGAGAGTTAAGGAAAATCAGGTGCCATGAAGAAGTTTTGTCTAAAGGCCCTACATGGGAAAGATAGCAAAACTGAAGGTGTGGGTCGAGTATTATCCGTGGCTAAGAAACTTCATTTGGACAACTTGAAAGGGAGTGCGCAAGGGGGAGGTACGTGTGTGGGGCACCGCAAGTCCAAGCTTCCAACCTCATGAGGTCGTATCCGACCAAAGATGGGGCCTAGCCAACAAACCACCCATCATGGAAAGCTTACCTAAGGGCAGCGTGCATAGGAGGTATAAATCGCAATTTGCGAAAATTGGGGACCCTGAGGACTGTTTTGTGGTCCAGGGTCACATATAATGTATTTGATATCTATTAAAGATAACCTACTTTTGTTGGTGTAACCCAATGTTGATTCTGTACAAAATATAATACTACTATCACCCACTTTTCAGCAGCACAACTTTTGCAAGCAAGGATAAAGTTGGTTAATCTTTATAATAGATTCGATTCATTTTTAAGATTAGTATCTTAATTGCACTGATGTGTGGCCTCTATTCTGAATGAATGTTAAAAAAATTAAAGGATAATTGACCCGAAAATATAAATCGTCATAATTTACTCACCCTCATGTCAGTCCAAACCTGTAAGTCATACTTTCTTCTGTGGAACACAAAATAACATATTTTGAAGCATGTTGGTAACCAAATAGTTTTGGTGACCACTGATTTCCATTGTATGGATAATAAAAAAACAAAAAAAACACTGAGACATTTCACAAAATATCTTATTTTATGTTTAGCTGGATGTTTTGTTTAAAACAATGATGACAGAATTTTCAGTTTTGGGTGAACTATGCCACAGCCGCCATATATCTAATAGTTAAAGGTGTCATATGATGCGATTTCAATTTTTTTTAATCTCTTTGGAGTGTTACAAGCTCTTGGTGCATAAGAAGATCTGTAAAGTTGCAAAGACTAAAGTCTCAAATCCAAAGAGATATTATTTTTAAAAGTTAAGAGTCAACCACGCCTACTTAAAACGGCTCATTCTAACACGCCCCCACATGTCTACGTCATGATGTGGGAAGATTTGCATAACGCCGCCCAAATGTTCCGCAAAGAAAGAAGGCATAACTTTTAATCTTGCTGTAGTAGTGTTGCTGCCGCCGCCATGTCGTTAAGGCGCTGTGTGATTCGTTGTGAAAGCGAAACTACTTTGTTTGGCCTTCCAAAGAGGATGATATCCACTTCGTCATGCCAAGAGCTGATCCGTGCTGGTCGCTGAGAAAATACTACCACTTCATGCTGTGGATCACCGGATCGGCTTTCAGCGTGTGTGGATGAAGCGGAGTCCAGCCCGGATTCGTCACATGTGGTTGCCGCAAGCCCTCCGTATGCTCCTTTGTCGAATCCGCTGCCTCTGCTCACTCAGCCCGCTGGCCGTTCCGCACTTTATCCCCCGGCCTCTGCTCCCTCAAGGCCGCCGTGGTGTTTTGTTGTAAAAGCGAAACTCCTTTTGTTTGGCCTTCTAAAAGAGGACACAATTAGAAATCAGTGGTTTAAGTTGTATTTACAACACTGTCCCAGAACAGTTTAACCCCAAATATTCAGATGTGTGCACACATTTTATGGAGGACTGTTCCTGATCCTGGAAGAGTAGACTACAAAGCCGGCTGTTCTGACTCAAAGACTGTAATAGTTTTTTTTTTTAAAGAGTTTTTATATTTTATATATTGGGCAGTGTAGAGTAGGGCTTGTTTTTGTCGTTTCTCCGATCACAAATGCAGTCATGGTTTTATGTTTGCGCGGCGCGATGCAACGCAACGCGTTAAAAGACAGTATAAGTCTTTATAATCCGTATTTATTTCCCCACTGGATGCAACGAATGCCTTTTTTATAATGGGTTTTCATGTTTTTGAATATTCGCTCCGGCCTGACAGGGCATCATCATCACAATATGGTAAGGGGCGTAACATTTCCGTCACACGGCTTGAGGTATTCGTAAATCATAACACGCACTTAGATAGTAGCTGCCAATCAGAAGCCCTCGCTTTTCAGACCGCTTAGCTTTGTAAAAAATCGACACGTTCAGAAAGGCTGGGACATATTGGAGAAACTAATAATGTACAGTATAGGTGGAAAATAATGTGTTTTTTATGAACCTAAACCGCAGAAACACATTCATTACACCAAAAACCCAAAAATGTCCTTAATTTGAGCTCATCATATGACCTTAAATGCAACATGGCGTGTAATAATCACAATACGAAATAATGAAATTAAACTTCTTAACAAAATGCTTTGCTACATTTTATATTTTTACATTGATATTTGATAAATAGGCCTATCAATTAAAATATAAAATTAAAAATATAAGTAAATTAAAAACAAAATAATAATTAAAATGTTATGATTGAATTAAAATATTTAGGCACTTCTTTACCTGCCGGCTCGTCCTCTGGTTGGGTGAGTGTCCAGCTGCTCCTATGTCAGATCCACTAGCACTGTCACCCAGGAGGACGGGCGTTCGCCCTGATCCTCCACGCAAGGACAACTGATTGAAAGAGTTGTCGATCATGAGATCATGAGACCTTGTTTAAAGGGAGAGCTTCGTGTTTGTGGTCTCCGGCGGCGATGTCCGTACCACTCGGTCAGAATTCCTGCCTCCCGCCCGGCACTATAAGGAGCCAGGCAGAGGGAGGCATGCGATCGACCAGCAAATCCAGCCGCACACCACACACACACACACACCACACACACACAGACACACACACACACCACACAGACACACAACACACACACACATAATAGAGGATGCGAAGTCATACACAAGCTTTACCAAACTTAACATCTCCTATAAACTATAATTCTTAATTGATTGAAAGAAGTGTTTATCTCACCAAGCTGCATGTAATTTGAACAAAACACAGCAAAACACGCAAATTGTTGAAATATTACTAAATTCAAATTATTTTATTTTTAATATAGTCAAACATAGAATTTATTCCAGTAAAAGGTTTCATTTTCATTCTTCATTGTCAATGAATCCTTCTCAGAAATTATTCTAATATATTGATTTGGTACTCAAGATTTTTATTATTATTATTATCGCATGTTTGATGGATGTGCTACTTAATATTTTTTCAGAAATTTTGATTTTTTTTCAGGATTCTTTAATGAAGAAAGAAACAAAATAACATTTGGTCACACTTTATTTTAAGGTTCAATTCTCACCATTAACTGCAACTTTTGCCTCAGTAAACTCCTAATTTGCTGCTTAATAATAGTTAGTAAGATAGCTGTTAAGTTTAGGTAGGATTAGGGATGTAGAATATGACCATGCAGCATATGCTTTATAAGTGCTAATAAACAGCCAATATGTTAATATTAGGTATGTTAATAAGCAACAAGTTAATACTGAGAATTTATCCCTATACTAAAGTGTTACCGAATATTTATTTTAAACAATTGTTATACATTGTCAAAGTCAGATCGCCACTGTAAGTGGAGTTTCCACAAATGACCCTAATGGATTGAAGAGACATTTTTCCCATGGTAAACTGCAAGCGGGAAATGATCAGTAAGCATCAGGTATTTGGACGGTGCCCAGCAGAAGGCATGTTAATTAGTAGAACCAACTTGGCAGCAATCAGTGGAGAAGACAGATTTTTTAAAATTCCAGTATTCCATCCATGGCATTTGAATTTTTAAGAAGGGGAATGATGATGGGAAAGTCAGGGTCACTTGGGCAAGGACAATGCAGCCAAAGAAATGCCGTCCAAAGTAAACAACTCCTCTTTCATCTTGAGGTCAGATATTTAAAAGTTGGTACACAAACATACTTTGAATACAGAAAGTCATTTAATGGGTCAAATATTGATGAACTAAAACATTAAAAGATTTAAAAATATGTCTAAAACAATTGGACCGTTCTAAGTGGAAAAAGCCCATCAGGGTGTGTGACATTCACTGCCTCGACATACTCCAGGTTCAGAATTACATTCTCATAATTAAGTATGTAGTGGATTGCATTATATGATAATAATTTAATATATTAGTGTCATGATGGTGATGCTTGTAATAATAATAATTATTATTATTAAAATAAATAAGTAATATTATTACTATATAAGGTGAGTATGAATACTAATAATTGCTAATAATATACATCATTACTGTCATAAATATTAATACATGTGTATATTAATACACATTAATTGTAGTTATTATTATTATTAATAGGGTGAGCAGTACTACTTATGCTATAGTGTATCGTAATAATTGTTATTTTTAAATGAATCACTATTACTATTCCTATTAATAACAGTAATTATTATTATTAATATAGGGTGGTCCTAATACTAATAACTGCTAATAATGTGCATCATTACTGTTACAAATATTAATACATGTCTTTAAATACACATTAATAGTAGAAGTTATTATTATAGGGTGAGCAGTACTGCTTATGCTATAGTACGCAATAATAACAATATTTTTTATTTTTTAATTAATTACTGTTATTCAGCTAAGTAATAGTGGTCACTTTAGTTTAGAGACCATTTCTCACAATTAACTAACTAACTACAACTTTTGCTTCAATAAACTCCTAATTTGCTGCATATTAATAGTCAGTAAGGTAGTTGCTTCACAGGAAAGGCCTTTATTAGACCTGACTTATGTTCTAGCGGGGTCTAGCAGGGAACTAGTGCTCGCTGTCGTTCACCCCTCCTGCCCTCTATGGCTGCTGGACCGGATTAACAGAATCCCAGTCCAGTGCCGGAGCGCAGTAGCACTGAGAGGCGGTATCGCCGTAGCGATGTGCCAGGTACGCTCATGGGATTAGCTGGGAACGCATGGGGAGTGATCTGGCACTGAGAGAGGGGCAACTCACAAGGGCTGTCCTGTATGTGTTCGTGTTACATGATTGTAATGAAACATGAACATCTTTGACCTTTGACTCTAAACTGAACCAAGCTTTGAAAAGAATTGTAAGATTTATATAGGTAACTGATAGTAATGGTTTGATTAACACGTCTGCATATTCCTTTACAATGAAGTGTAAGACTTGTGAGCATATTGGCAACATTATGCACAAGATGCAATGCACTTGGATAAAATTTCTAAACAATTTTAACACGACCCAGGGACAATTGTTGTAAAAGTATGCGCTTCCCACATTCATTATTTTATTTCTTTATTTTTCTCATAAAGAACGCTGCTAAACCCTATGAACCAGATAATTATTGGGTTTTGTTTTTACAACATCAACGGCAAGTAATTCACACCATAATGTTATATTTGTAAACGCAGACATTAATGAGTTCCTTGATTAATTTCTTGTCTATCCATATAATCAGTGATGTTTTGCACAGGTCACTGAGAGGTCATTAAAACAAAATATTTACATATAATTTAAAACGTGTGAAAATGTAAAGCATTACATTTAGGTCAGAAACACAACATTTTCTTAAACTCTTACACGGAACAAATTGTGAAACTGTACAAACTGTGGAGATTTCAATCTTTTCTCTAATAATGAGCGACCTGCCTCATGACTCAAGTGTCTAGCTCCTGTGTAGTTACCATGTTCAACCACTAGGTGGCAGAGTTTTATTCTTCGCTGAGCTCTCTGACATAAGCAATGAAGCCCTTTTGTTATTACAACTATTATGAAACACTACAGAATACCACAACATACAACAAACACAAGTCAATTTGATTCAGTCTTAAAGTCTTTCATTATGAATGCACATTCTTAAGCATGGCCTGTTGCTAATAAAACAAATGCACTATAGAACAAAAGCTTAAATAGAGTTCACCCAAAAAAATTCTGTCATCCTTGACCCACCCTCTTGTCGTTCCAAACCCGTTTCGGAACACAAATTTTGATATTTTAATTAAACCTATGCTTCTGTCCCTCCATTGAAAGTCAATGCACATGTGTGTGCACATATTTGAGCTTAAATGTTTACCATGTGTTTTCATGTGAATAAATGCCTAATTAAATCTACTCATATAACGTGACCTTACCTCTTCACAAGACTTATTAAACTGCAATTATTTGTCAACACCTTTATGACCTGAGGTTTTGATTACCTGGACTTTCAATGAACCATCTCAGGTTTCATTAAAATGTCTTAATTTTGTGTTTCATGCGAGTCTTACGAGTTTAGAACAATATGAGAGCGAGTTAATCATGAAAGAATTTTCATTTTTGGTTGAACTATCACTTTAAGGGTTTTCCACATTTTTAACACTCCAGCTGCTTGCAATTATAGAAGACCTCAAAATTCCCTCTTTAAGACCCGCATACATGCTGATGAGATGATTGTCCTGCATGTGTCAGATATAAAATTCTTGCTCTTCCTCCGCAATGCCTTCTTGACTACAATCATCTACTGTCACAATGCCATTGCTGTTCTGCTGCCCTTTGTCCTGCAACACATCTTTCACATTCTTTAGCTGTGGTTCGTGTACAACACAAGGTGTGGATTTTGCAGAGATGCTCTGTGCTCTAGACGGCACAGGAGTCTGTCTTATGGAGGAGGCATTATTATAGGTCAGATCAGCGAAGTCAAGACCTCCATCTGTTGGAGGAGCAGACTTGGGCCGCAGTGCTGGGGCCTTTAAATGAGGCTTCAGCTGTGGATGGGAATAACCTGAGACCACCGATAGGTCCACAGAGCTGCCACTGATGGTCTGTCCCGTGTCCACATCCGTCTCTTCGGCTCCCACTAGCGTATCGACATTGACACGGAAAATTGGAGCAGCCATTGAAGAGAAGCAGCGAGGACGGAAGCTTGACGGAGAGGCACACGAGGAGCGGGACTCGTCTGTAGGCAGAGAAAAGAGGGACTGTGTGCGGTGGCCTGTCCATCCGGCCCGTAAGAGCTCCACATCCCTCTGGAGCCTCTGCATGCGGCCTTCCTGATCGCACAGTGTGGGCGTCCTGGAGGCGACCGGAGACGGAAGGGTCTGGGTCCGCGAACGCGATGAGTTCCGGTGATAACGGCGATTTCGATAGGAGGCGGGCCC
The DNA here is from genome assembly GCA_018155175.1 of Sinocyclocheilus anophthalmus. NCBI lineage: Eukaryota > Metazoa > Chordata > Actinopteri > Cypriniformes > Cyprinidae > Sinocyclocheilus > Sinocyclocheilus anophthalmus. Next base: position 12,606 of record JADLZN010004781.1, read on the forward strand.
GCGGCCGTATGGGGGAGGAGGTGGCGGGGGCAGCTCGGGTGGAGGAGGGGAGGTAAACAGAGGATCATCAGGAGGAAGGTGACAGAACTTCGCAATAGTGTGCTTGCGGTAATACCGTGAACCTTGAACCTGACAAAGTCAAAATGAGAGCATGAAATTATGTGCAATTAATATGTTCGGACACCCATTTATTTTGCAGATCCTAGTACCTGTTTTTTATTTGGTCCCAATTTATATTAGGTGGCCTTAACTACTAGGTACTTACATTTACATATCATTCGATGCAATGCACTTATTGTGTACATACATGTTTTTACACTGTAAAAACACTCTAAGTGTTTTGCAATACAATATGAACACAACAAGTGCATTACTTATTTTTTTATGTAAGTACATAGTAGTTAAGGCCAACCTAATATAAAGTGGGACCTTTTATTTAAAGTACTATATTGATAATAAAATCTACACAAACATTACCATTCAGAAGTTTGGAATGTGTACGATTTTTTTTAAAATAATGGTTACCAAGACTGCAGTTATTTGATCGAAAATACAGCAAAAACTCTAACAGTAAACCTCAATGTGTGATATTAAGGATATTTTGGTTAGCTTATGTATAATACATATTTGGTTGCCATTTGACAATCTATGTCAATATAAAATCTGATCTTAAAGCAAAACAAGTTAAGAACCAGCTGCTTTAATTCGTGAACTTTTCACATGGCAATATGATGAACAACATATCTGCAGTGAGCTGTCAAAATACGTTTGACATTAAACAAAAATAGCTTGGGAAAGGGAACCATGTTCCTGCAGATGCCAAACAAAACACAATGTGGGAATGTGGCTTTGATAAGGTAACTGTATACCTGTGTATGGGTATGTGTGTGTGAGAGAGTGAGGAGAGAGAGAGAGAGAGAGAGGAAAATTTATCTTTAAACATAGCAAGCATTGTTTAGTGTGTGTGCATTAGAGTAACAAAGTTCCACTGTTTTCTGCTTCACACCTCACTGCACATCCCCTCCATCCCTCTACCTCTCCCTCGATCATTTTCCTCTGTTGCTTTATTTGGTTTTCCATCCATCTTTGAGCCTCTTTGTACCCTTCTTCCTCACTGTTCCACTCACAGATTTCCCACGTTTTCCACAGTCATACATTTCTCTAATTACATGCCATTATATTCATTCTGTATTTACTATATCTCCCTCAAAATAGTATATATTTCCCTGTATGGAAATTTCGGACTCATTGAGCACCAAATGTGAGTAAAATTGTCTTTGGTGAGTAAACAAATTTATAGTTTCGTAAAAATGTTTACAATACCTTTCTAAAGTTTGGAGTTATTTTTGAAAATAGTCTCATATTTATGTTTTCAACAATACAGTAAAAACTGTACATTTGTGAAATATAAAAATGTACTGTTTTCTGATTTTTTATTTATTCCTGTCATAGCAAAGACAAATTTTCAGCAGCCATTACTCCAGTCTATATACCCCCGTCCCTGTTGTTTTCCAAACATGAAATGTTTCAGATGTTCAGCAGCAGATTATAGTCCATAAATTCAAAGGAAACTTAGGTCACGCGAAAGATCTTGTCTATATCTACAACCTTTCAGCTTTTTTTTTTTTTTTTTTTGCATTTGAGACTAATGTGTATTATGTTGAATCCTCTCTTTGCCATTTGCACACAAGCAGGGTTGATAGTAATGAGGCTGTAGTTGTGACAGAGAGCCAAACCTGCTTTGATCGCAGCTAATCAAGGTCAGGCAGAATTGACCTGTATGTGCTTGTGCGTTAGTTAATTTGGCTGTCTTTAGGTTTGTTTGAGTATTTTTACATTGAGTACAGTCTTTCCACACACATAAACACACAAACACAAAAGGCCAGAGGTGTTTGGATCTGAACCAGGACACATTTTAAAAAATCAATGTGTACAATTTATGCAGTGCCTTGGTGTTTGCATACCATTTTTTTTCACTGTATGCAACTATGCAGGGTGTTTAAGCAGTAATGCTCTGTTCAGTTGCCTGGTCTGAACCTGAGCTCAGTATCAATTTTGCTCAAAACTGTGGTACATTTGTTTCATCAGTGTAGTTACTAACAGCATTTGTTTTCTACAGTAGCTAAGTATCAGGAAGAGAAGGTCGCAATGATTCCCTTTTTTTTTTAAATTTTGGTTTGTTTGGTTTCTACCAAAACACCTTCAGGACGCCACAGCAAGAGAATATGAACTGCTCTCTGAAGGTAAATTCTGCAGAGACAACCAGTAATGAAAAACTGATTCACAACGCCGCTTGCAGAGCATCATTACAGAGCTCAAATGTGATTTCAGGGACCTGAGTTATGGAAGCATTATTTTTCTCCATAGGCATGAAAGAAAATTTCTGAATAAAGAGCCCTAAGCCTTGAACCAAAGCAACTGAATGATGAATCACAACAAATCATTCAAAATTAAAAGTATATATAAGAAAATCTAAAGATAAGACAAGGTTCAAAACTATGAATGAACTACTCCAAACCATAGAAAATTAATAATGTAATGAAATTAGTCTAGGATATTTGATTTTGTAGTCTAACACTACCACGTCCCATGTTAACCTAATTTGGCTATTGTTACCTAGTTAGTACTAATTAATTTGCAAAAACTCATCACAAGCTTGAAAAGTTTTTTTTTAATAGTAAAAGGTTTAAAAAGGTGTATTGGCAGTTGATGCATAACATATTGTGCTTTTTAATCCAACATTACAAATTTAGGTTATCATGCATGAATAATACATATGAATATTAAAATATATTCAAATGTATATGGAAAAGTGCATTATATATTTTTTTACATTTTATTCACATTTTTACCTTCACTAACTGTCCTGTGGTGTGTGAAAATTATTTAGCACAAATACTCCATGTAGACTAATTTATTAAGAGTTCATATAATGTTATGTAAAATATATATATTGCAACTTTATGAACTCTTATTATTACAATACTCACACTTTAGAACACTAGGGTTACTGCAGACAGTTCACTAAAAGAACTTTCGTGAACAGTGTATATGAGATGTCAATGTTTAAGACGTCATATATATATATACAAAAAGTCATTGTTTTGAGATATATTATCTAATAATATATTCTCTTGTCTTACCTGTAGCAATATTTTATTCCCGTCATAATCATTTGTTTGCCAGCGGACGTCACTGATAGGCATGCAGGGACATGGCAGCAGTGGCACAAGTTCACCGACATCCCTCACTCTGATCTCCATCACAGCATTTTCAGTGGGGACGGGGTTCTGGCCATGGGGCATCCGCTTGAATGACAGCTGGATTTCTGTTTCAGGGTTGGAGTAAACTACACAGAAGCAGAAATCCTCCTTCTTCTGGGCTAGCCTTCGGCGCAGGAGCAGCCTGTACAGACGCACCTGTTCGGTGTAGGTCTCGTAGCGACAATAGACTGTAAAGCGCACAATTTCTTTGCCGTAGTGCACCTGGCGAAGTGCCCATAGTGGTGTGCCTGGTGCAAGTGTAACAAAGTCCTGGCTGGCTGCAGAAAATGGTAAGAGGCCTTGCCCGTTCACCCGCTCTGTGTGGTGGTATCGCCACGGTGGGCATCTCAGCTGATTGTGGAGACGTTCAAGACTCTCTTCACCTCCATATTCATCCTGTAGAAACAGGATTACAGCCAAGGCTGGCTGGTGCGATGGTGGTTCGGTGACGCGCTGCAGGCGGACCTGGGGCTTTCGAGAGAGACCACCTGCCCGTTCTGACACCCTGAAGAGGGTGAGATCAGGGTGGAGCCAGGAGAGGACCTGATCAGTGGCTTGCTGGAGCGTTTTGGCCAGACCAGGGTCAGTGATGATGTGGATAGAAACTAGGAAAGGATCTTGTAGGTCCCCCATGGACAAATCACCTAAAAGATGAGAAAATGATCCATAAAAGTATGGAGCTATACTGATTTAATATAATATATTAAAATATGTTAATTATAGTTGTGATGAAACAGAAGTTGCAAGAAGATCTCTTCTTCGTTTTAGTGAAAAATATAAAAGTGAAACAGATTATCAAAATAGAAAAAAATGTATGGTTGGGATGGGATTGGATGGAGGGAGATCTGAACGCAAGCTTGTGGTGGATTGTAAGAAAGGGGTGGAAGAGCTGGCTTAATGAGTGGAGAAGTCTGGATATGTTACAAGAGAGAAGTTTCAGAGGAAAATAAAGTTCTACATTCTAGTAAAAAACAAACAAACTTAGTTCTACCCTTTATTTGTATTAGTGTGTTACATGTTCTGCTTTATTCTGGCATCAGGAGTCACTGGAAACCTATTTTGCTTTGAACGTCTATAAAGGAAAGAACAGTATGAAATAGAGAAAATGGATTGGCTCTCAAGACTGAATGAAATCTTTTCATCCATGCTCTCCTGTTCTGTAATCAGGCTGTATAGCGAACAGTGCAGCCTCATTAGTTGCATTAGTGGATGGTTAGTAACCCTGGAGAAATGCTTTGGCTCCCTGTAGGATTTCTGAATAAGGTTTGCCCTTCCACTAAACCTTTGACCATAGTGAGCCCTGAGTGCACACACACACACACACGCACAAATATCCCTGAGCACAAATGTACATGAAAGACCCCCTTAACAAAGTGTTCAAGGCAAATGTGACGTTTTATGACTGCAAAATGAGATCAACGAGAGCAGCAATTAAAACATGTCATAAATGACTGTATTTATATGATGTGTGAAAACACATGATGTCTCTACATTATATGAGTAATGCTGCATAACATAACATAACAAGCCCTTAAAAACCCCTTTGATATATTCATCTCTCTGCCATAAGAAAACACAAAAATCTTTGTGTTGTTATTATATTATGAGAAATATTGTGCAGCTATTCTCATTCTAAAGAAAAAATAAATATAGCAGAAAGTGGCAGAACATGGACAGCTGCCTCTTTCTTTTCGCCTACTCTTTTTTTTTCACCCCAAACTCTCCTGACCCATGGGACCCGTCCCACTTTGTTTGTTGTTTAAGGTTGGTGGCACCAGAGGCCGAGGGAACGCTATGCTCTTACACACTTACACACAAAAACACACTCACGCAAGTAAACACTCTTCTCTAGTTGCACTGCACTCTTGTAGGTGTAACTGACGCACATCTGAGTTCATTGAAGGATCCTTTCAATCGATCAGTGTGGAAAAACCAAGCAGTGTGTTCACTAGGCAAAGGTACTTGTTCAAACTTAAAAACACACAATACATTCTCTATTGTACAGTATTACATATGCAGGCACCCTTACAATAGACCTAATGTGATCCAGTTATTAATGTTTTAATTACTAAAAGCTTTCAGCTGGAAGAAATTAAATGTGAATGTTAGGGCACTTTGCCCTGCAGACACATGGTTTATTCAGACACTGTTTACAGCACTCTATTTATAACAGCATAATTTGAATGATTACTTATGCAATTATGAGGAGAAACCACAGATACTGAACTTAATCACATTATTTGATAGATTTCACTCAAAGGAAATGTTAAAGTAAAATATAATGTATTTTTAAATGTTAGTTTAGATTCAAGAAGCCTCGATCACTTTAAACCATCTGTAATCTTAGTTGAGTCTGTAATGGAATGTAATCTGGCTGTTTGAGACTTAAGCAACTAACATTAAATAAGACACCATATTTAGCCCCAGCTTAACCATCCCTAATATACACTCCTATCTGGTGTCATTCTAACACTGTAAAAACCTGCAATTGTTACTTTAAGTGGCTATTTCTCTCTGATCTAACGATTTGTTGGTGTGACATAATGGTTTTAGCTTGATTTTTGACTTAAAATTTATTTAAATGTTACCACATGAAGCACATTTTTTTTCAGTGTAGTAAAGTGTCCAGAGTTATAAAGAGGCGAAACAGATTTCACAGAATATGCACTTGAGTTGTTAGTGAACAAAGATATATAGAGGAAAGTATGGATACAAAGAAAATCTGATGAGCTGCAGAAGTGGCAAAATGCTGACATGACTGATTATGCAGCATTAAGCAGTTATTCATGGCAGCCTTTCAAGAAAGCATACTGTCATACCATTAAAAAAAGAGACAGAATGCAGAAACAATAAGGGGAAATGTGGTGGAAAAAGTGAAAAACAGACCTCTCATCCATGCAAAGGTGCTCAGACAAAGAAAAAAAAAGACAATGGAATATAAAATAAGACAGTATAAATTCTAAAGAACTCCCTTTCTAGACAATACCACCTTCATGTCTATAAGCAGGATAAAATAAAAATACATATTATTCAATAAATACATTTATTTTGTTTCAAAATTGTTGAATATTCTACTGTAAATTGCACCCTGGTCCCTGTCATCAAATTATTATTTTTTCATATGTGAGAACAGATTTAAGCATTTAATCCTTCTCCAGCCCCACTAGTTCTCCACATCTCACATTATTCCTCAAACCATCTCATTCTGTTTTCTACATTTTCTGTCCCTGAGTCCACATTGAACCCCTTTTCTTCATTCAGTAAATTATACACAGTCTATTATGTGGTGTCCTCGATGGGCTCGAAGTTTTAGCTGTGTGTGTGTGTGAGCGAGTAGGTGCGTGTGTCCAAATTGAGTGGGTTGATGAGAGAATGCTTCCCTGCGCTGTCACTGGGAGGAGTGTTTCCTGCTCCCCAGATTAATGGGCTAATATTGGACATTAATCCCTCCATAGGGAAACAGACTGGGCCCGACGCAGCCATGGGGAAAGGTCAGCCCCAGACACACACACAAGCAGGCACTCGCACACAAACAAGCAGAGGTGTTAAGAGCTCTCAAATCACTTCAAGCAGTGATTCCCTGAACAAACTAATCTCACTGTCATGGCAACAATTGTCAAGTGTTTTAACTGACAGAAATCTTCCACTTCTAAATTGTAATGTTCTTTTCAAAATACAAATGAATCCAAAAGCAGCTTTAGAAAGAATAGTCTCTTATAAACCCCCCAATGAGCACAAGGTGGAAGAGGAAAAGGTATTTAAAGGACATAACATATGGTGAATATGTGTTTGATTAAGGCATGTTGGAAAATTGATCTGAACTGCATAAAGGGGAATATAAAAAACAAATGGCATGTACTCACTGCTTGCTGATGACATAAGACTGTAGTCAGACCTGAGAAGAGAGTGAATGACAGAAAGGGGAGAGAGAAACAGAGAAAGACTTTTGTTAGAGATTTAGGATCCCAAGGTTTCAAAGGAAGGTCCTACATCTGGATAAACAATCCTGGGTGTCATGGTATATAGAGTGTGTGTGTTAGTGTGTAGTAATGTCTCTAGTGTATTATGCACATATATATGTATAGGTTATGATCAAATATTGTGTCTTGCTGCTTTGTGTCAGAAACCTTCTATTCTCTCAGCTCATCGGTTGATGAAGAAGGTAAAAAACAAAGTATAAGACCTATTTGACATATTTCATATGACCTAGTCATTTTGTTTTCATTGTACATGCTTTTTTCCCCTTTTATCGCTCTCTGGTCAATCTTTTTCCCTTTCCTCTCCCTCTGTCTTTTTCCTGTTTCTCTGGTAGTGAAAACAGTGTAACAGGGTATTAAATTCTTTTTAAGAACAGGGAAATTCCATGTACTTAAACTTGAAATTTGAATGTTCTAATTTAATGCTGTAATAGTATGGTCTGAACTGGTATGTGGTGCATTGGTTCAACACTTCTGTTTACAAGTTTGGGATCAGTAATATTTATTTATTTTAGGGATGCACGATATATCGGCCACCATATCGGTATCGGCCGATAAATGCTCATTTTTTCTGTTATCGGTATCGGCCTGATAAGAAAATTTGGCCGATATCTTAAAGCCGATAAATAATGCATTATTTCCTTCAGAGACACTTCAGATGCGCGCTGTTCGTTTGCAGCCTTTTGTGCAATTGTACGTTGTAATATTGTGTTTATTTGATGTATATCTGATTTATCTCATATAGAATGCGTTTGGTTAAGTTAAAAGAGCGCTTCAGTTTACCGTTGATCGTCTTTAGCTCAGCGCACGCAGCTCAAACAGCAGTGCACAACATTAATAACTATGATTGGGAATGTTGTGTATATAACATTCTAATGAGAACATTATTATAATAAAACGTTGTGCATTCTTTGGGTTTAGTTGCTGTGTTTCAGCGCGTTGTTATGGGAAGAGTGCATCCACAACAGGATCACACATTCTGACTATAGCACGCAATAACTGCATCATTTTGTACATATATAAGTTGTAATATTGTTTATGTTGTATTAATATTAATCTCATGATGCATTTCCTTGAGTTAAATAAGCGGCCAGCAAAACGCTTCAGTTTACCATATTCATTCAGCTCTTCAGCTTCAGCACACGCAGCTCAACGGCTGCCATTTAAAACAGTGGTACTAATTTTTTACTTTTTCAAAATCATTGATACATTATTAACAACAACAACCATTTGTATTTTTCTCTTATTATTTTCATCTACAATATGGTTTAGTAATTAAAATCATTTAATTATTGTCCGTGCAGATGCTATTCTGTTTTATTGATCTGTGGCGCATTCATTTTGATTCTTTACACGTGTAATGATGTCCAGTGATTTGTTTGCATTATTTATGCATTATTTTTTTTATTTGTAAGACTTTTTTATGACTAAGTTTGGTAATGGGAGAGTAAAATTATTTTTTAAAACATACACCGTTCAAACTATTCTGCTTATGTTGAAGTGTTTGGGATGTGGCTTTTTATGATGAGACCTTTTTTGTAATCAGGATCTCAAAAAGTATATAAAAATTTGGATAAAGATTTATCGGCCAACATATCGGTTATAGGCTTTCAAAAATAAAGAATAATCGGCATCGGCCAAAATTTTCATATCGGTGCATTTTATTTTTGGAAAACTTTTATTCAAAAAGACACACCTAAAATTGATAAAAAGTTTTACAGCATGTCTGTAAACATGAGAAGGTGTGACGGTGTGTTTGTACCTCTGCAGGTATGTCCCAAGTTAGTCTAGTAGGTGGAGGAAGGGAGGAGGCGACGTCTCCTTTACAGTGACCTTCTTCAGTATAACCCAGCTGGAAACAATCGGTAGTCATCACATACTGAGAGAGAAAGAGAGACAACGGTGTAAGAGAACATAACAACGACAACTACATTGCATTTACTGAATAACAATGCAAGTCAGCAAAATAATAATGAAAGTTTTAGGTAAGCTTAAAGGGTTAGCTTAACCAAACAGATGGCAGTGTTGGTATTGTTAACTAAAACAGCTAAAATATTTAACTGAACTTAAAATTAAATATAAAAATTAAATGAAAAACAAACTAAAAAACGTAAACAAAAGTTAGAAATATTGCCTTGGCAATATCTGAAATAAAGTAATTACGAAACATTAAAACAAAACCAAGAGCACAAAAAAAATAAAAAAAATAAATAATAAAAGAAAAAAGCTGTAAAGACTACTTCAACTAAAACTTAAGAACTGAAAATATAAAAATAAAAGCCAATTCAAAATATTTATATTATGTATTTATTTTACCATTAATTACCTTCCCATCATCTAAAACTCGTAAAACTGTTTAAAACATAAATACGTTCATAATGCAGTTAAATGTAATCTTTAGAAAAATTCTAAATTAATATACATTTTAATACTGCACATTATAAAGTTGTTAAACAGGATTTAAAATGATCAATTTAATTTTTACAGTTTTTTATTTATTTAGACAAAATAGAGCAGAATTTTTATATCGGCCATTAACAAAATAACTACCTGATTATTGTTTTCACTGCTTCCCTATTATGTAAGAATGATTTAATTCAAACTAGATTATGACATCTTACGCTTAAGACAAGAATGATTCCTGTGAACCACCAGCACCATTATTTAGCTTATCTGATATTATACTTAATTAATTTCTTTATTATTTAAACACATTCTCTTTTTTTACTCATTCTGTCTCTCACCTCCCACACGTGAGCCATTATAGGTGCATCCGCCCAGGAGTGTTCAGCATTGAGGCCGTTCTTCCCATTCTT
>JADLZN010004782.1:0-114425 GCA_018155175.1 Sinocyclocheilus anophthalmus
TTTGAAGTGTTTTACGGGGACACAGGAAGTGTCCTCATAAACCATGTTTACGTTGTAGTACCATGTCATTATTCACATTGGTCTCCTAAAAAATTATTACCAGTACGCACACACACGCACACACACACATCATTTGAAGCAACCTTGATTCTCAACAACAAAAACAAACCCACTGTGATGTTCCTGGTTTTATGAGCAAACCGATGGCATAAGAGTTCCCAAACAGAATTAACCCTGGACAACATGCAGCTTTTCCAAATTCATTTAGCTGACAAAGTGCATTGGAGCTGACAATTCCCCATTGCCTGTCGTAAGCATTATTTAAATTATTTGTTTATGTAGTCAAAGTAAAAAAGAGGCAGAAATTGCTGCTGTCAGAACAATAGTGTCAAATGAAATGTTTGTGTATGAGACAGTTAATGATTTCAGTCACCGTGTAGGAGCTTAACAGCCTAAATATTTACTGGGTAAAATGTAATTCAGAAATATCAAGAGGCCATCACTGGAACTCAATCAAAATGAAACATCACAGGATCTGCCTCACATGGGCAACCGCACTCTGTTTCACCCTAAGTGTTTAGAACTTCCATCAAAGTGTGGCAGAAAGCTAAACAAATCATGCCCATGCCCACACTCACAATGAAAGAGTTGTAGATGCTGATGGCTGTAGACAGCAATGACCTTCTGTGACACGATCACGAATCACCCTGCATGCTCCTTGATTGGTGATCTCTGATTTGCTGATGAATTCCACACAATGCTCCAAAGTTACAAAACAAACTCCTCTGTTTCTTGCTGTACTTCTTCATTGGTATTTGCTCACCTTCAACACATTAAATAATAATCATCATTATAAATCGTGTAAATTTGAGACCTGCTCATACTTATAGATTTTTAGACTAACACTGCCATTTTGTGGCCTCTTGTATTACTGCTTGGCAAGAAGAGTCAGCTTTTTTAATTATTATTTCGTCAGTAGATGGCGCTGTGGTAAAAGATTTCAGCTGCTTATATCACGTGTGGCCAATCCAAAAAAGCATTACATTTCCATTTTGATACATTTTGAACTGAGCAAGGGCAGATAGTAAATGTGTGCCAAAGACTATTGCAACAATGTGAAATAAACTAAGAAATGAGCAATGTTATCTGTTTATGATACCTCCGCAGCTCTGAACGCTTTATTATTGCAACACTAATTTGCAGATGTTTGGGACCAGTACCTTTAGCAAGACTCAAGATTACTGTTTCACGTAATTGCTGTTCTTTTGATCTTTCTGTTCATCAAACATTTCTGAAAAAAGGCATCATTTCTGAAGGATCATGTGACAGTGAAGAACTGAGTAAAAAAATGGGGATGTTTTCTTTTTACTGAAAATTCAGCTTTGCATCACAGGAATAAATGATATATTTAGCTATATATTACAAGAAACACCGGTTCTTTTAAATCGTAATAATTGTAAATAATAAATAAATAATAGTAAATCATTTAAATAATAGTAAATAAATTGTAATACTATTTTATAATGTAACTGCCATTTTTGACGTAAATGAGTGCAGCCTTGGTAAGCATAAGAGAATTCTTTCAAAAACATAGGGAAAAATATAATGTGCAATTTTCATAATGGCTAATTGTGACTATATTTCTCATATTAAGTAAAGTGTCATTACTTGGACTATGATATCTTACATGGAAGGTGACCTGTAATAAGAATTGGAATTATAATTGGTCAGTGAGTAATAATTTAAAACATGATACAAGACGACAACATTGACTTCTGCATTAAAAAAATGAATCCATCACTTTATTTACATATTGAAATAAGTGAACCACATAGCTTACAAAATATCTTATTATCAAACAAATCGAATTTAAAGTGCATTGCTTGGATGAAAATATATAAATAAATATTCACAATAGTGCCTATCGTGACACAATTAAACTTGCTTTTAAAATGACCTAAGATCACAGTTTGTCAGGTCTTTGCCCTTTAAAACTTGTTTGAGACTGACAATTAGACAGTAACTTCATGGAAAAACTTGACATTTACCAGACAGAAGACTAACCACACATCACAGCCTTATATGGTCACAGCATCAGTCACTGCAGTCAAGTGGAACATTGACTGATGCAACAATTTCACAGTGTGATGATCTGCACACATACATCCTAACCCTATATTACCGCTCAAGCCAAAATGAAGGCGAAATGCTTTATTACCCATTTTTTGGGTAAGTTGTTTGTCTGTTTCATCAATATCTCATATGCAAGTTATCTTGGGTCGATGTTATATGATGTTAGTAGTACGATATCACAATGACATGTGACAAATTACATTTTACATGTGTCAGCGATGCCATTGTTGTTCAGAAACACTGAAAGCCATTCCTCTATGTTTACTTTGTATTGCCATAAACAATCGAGAACAGGTAGCCAGCTAATGCCATCTATTACCTAAACAAGTTTGGGTAGTTTAAAGGGCACGGTGCCTCATTTGGTCCCCTTATTAAGCATGCATATATAGATAGCATCATACTAAAACTTCCTGAAAGCACCTTTGCAGATCTTTCACAGTCTTTAAGGTCAAAGCTGTGGCCAGTAGATCTGTCTTCTGAAAGTTAGTGGAGTCAGTTCAAGATATTAAAGTTCAAAACGCAGTGCCACTGTTTTTTCTGTCTATTACAGAATAGGGGCACAAAACGTCTGTCTCGAACTGAAGAAGTTGGCCCATGAAGGCTAAGTTGGGTGAGATGACTTGTCTGCGGCGTTTTACGAAGTCAAAGGCCTCGTCCAGACTGACACGTCGAGCGTGAATGAGGTACGCCAGGCAGATGGTGGCTGACCGGGAGATTCCTGCTTGACAGTGGACCAGCACTCGACCACCACTCTCTTTTATCGAATCTGCAGATGCAACGAAGTTGAACTTTAGTTTTTAGGTCATTATTATATTCCTTAAGGATTCAGAAATGTATTTTTGTTGATGCCACTAGGACTTACCGATGAAGTGGATGGCCTCTGGAAAGAGGACACGTATGTCTGCGGCCAGACTGTCCTCCACCTTTAGAGTTTTGTACTGAAGTTCCTCCTCAAACAGGTTGGGACAGGAAGAGGATACGTTGAGCACAGCCGTGATCCCGCATCGCTCCAGAGTCTCCCGTCTGGATGAGTGATGTGCACTGCCCAGAAAGAGGAAGGGGAGGATTTCAACTGGACCACCCTAGAAATCACAAAAGACAAACATCAATGAGTGTATTTAAAGCACATTGTGATATATTAAATGTCGTTGGATAATTCATAACGATTTTGAGATTTCACATAGCTAACCTGATCATAGAGAGGAGTCTTTCTTCCGGAAACAACGGGCTCTGAATCACAGAGAGCAGGATAGTTTGAGCACATGAGAGGAGGGCTAAAACAGAGCTCTGGATAAAGTGCGAAGAACCCGTCAAATCCACCTAGAAATGGTCAAAGAAAACATTTTGTTGTTAATAATGTGCATTTCATTTTACAGGGTTCGACAAACAGAACAAGCGAACACCTCAAAGTATTTGTAATAAGCCTGCAAGTGTAGCAAAAATTACATTTTCCATTAGAGATCACCTATGGTGCAAATGTAATGCACTGTAAAACGAGGTAAATTTCTCTTTTGTAATATCTTATATATATTTGTAATTATTTTTGACTGGAATAAAAACAGTTGATGCAGATGTTACCACATGACGCACATTTTTAAGTTACCTGACAAATCATTTTTACAGTGTATAAAGCAGCTGTTTATGCAGCATGCAAATAAGTTACGTTTTCCAACTAATAATATGAATATACTACTATAGAATCGAATTACTTTCGTTGATATAAGATAATATAGTCAGTCTGAGTCATATTAAATCATATAATTCCAAATCAAATCAGAAGTTACCACGTGAATGTTTTGTAGTTTACCTGCCAAACATTTTTTACAGTGAAAATAAATGTAAAGAATATAAAGGACTACTATTTAGATAGATAGATAGATAGATAGATAGATAGATAGATAGATAGATCATGTGACTTTAATAGTGACGCTATTTAATCTATAAATGTTCTTTAATCTAATGTTTTCGTTGGTGTAAGATATTGTAGTCTTCCTGAGTTATATTAAACCATACTGTTACAGTTCATTTAGATGTTATCACATAAAGCTTTTTTAATTAATTGCGAAACCATTTTACAGTGTAAAGAAATGTATAAAATACAGCAGTTCAGCACTGAATTTAAGCATCCCCCCACCAAAACAATGACAACATGTGTAGTTCTGTGAAGTTTACCTTGTAAGAAGCAGATGTGCGTCGAGGCAGACTGGACCTCTGACTGAAGGGCACCGAGGAGGAGACTGGCCAGACTCTCGCTCTTCAGATCTCTGACCGAGCGACTGTTGTCGTCCAGGACCACCACCGGAGAGAAGTCCCCGTTGCGCAGCTGGGCCAGGAGCGACTTATCGGCCACCAGCCACTCCAGACACACCACGAAGCTCTTGGACCTCCGTCTCAGCATGGAATTCCAGTTGACGTTGCGGGACTCGAGGATGTGCGCCCGGGAGAAGGCGAGGAACGGCCGGCAGTCCAGCACGATGCATCCCCCAGACGCGAAGAGCTCAGAGGGCGTCCGCAAAATATGAACCAGCTCACTGCATGAGATCTCCAGAGGGTCGCCAATACCCATGACCTCTCCAGACAAAACAACAGCCGTGAGAGAAAAAACGGGTATTCTTCACAGCATCAACAACAGCGCGTTAAAATAACGAATTCGTTCGTCCACTAGAGATGAAAACTGTAAACAATAACAAAAAACCGATGACACAAAATATAATATATATATATATAAGTATTTTGTTCGTAGAGGTCTGGGTGTTTTCACGGATTATTACTTTAAAAGAAAATCGAATAATTCTGTCTTTAAATATCAATTTCGTATAATCGTTTCAGTTTTTCATCAAAGCTGTTGAAGTCTTTAATTGGTCAGCCAGATGTGATTCTCCAGAAGGCGTGTGGAAACAGTAGTTTGTATCGGTATCCTCCGCCACAGCACGCCTTCGTTTTCCACATGAAGGAACAGAGTCACGACAAGGAAGCACCAATGTGGCCGTTGACTTATGACCGACATTCCAGATATGGCTCTTGAGCGCTCACCCCTTTTTCCCACGGCACGTGTAGTTGGGTTACCCGGGTTTTTATTTGTGCCGCGAGTTTAAGCAGTACCATAGAGCGAGAACCGCAACACACACACACACAACCACACACCACACACACACACACACACACACGTTAGTGCGCGTTCTATTATGATACCTTTGTGGTTGGCTTGAGGGCTTTGGGCAAGGTCAGGTTAAATCAGGAACATCAAACCACGCGCTGAAGGCGATTATGTATTTCATGCTTGACCATACCATGTCATTTTGTGTGGGTAAAATACACCGCGCTGCAACTTTCCATACAGGTGTACAGTTTCAGTGGGTGATGCAATTTGTTAAAATGACAAATAGATATAAAAGACGCTAAGAAAAAGCTAAACCCACAAACAATGCAGTGTATTTATTGCTATAATACAGTTTATAAAGGTAAGTGCTTTGCAAACAAAAGAAAAATAGAAATAAATAAACAACAAAAAAAGTTGATTAAAAATAAGTGGACCAGTAAATACCGGTTAGATTAAAATAATATATTATTATTTTGTTTTATTGAAAATAACAGTGCATTTCAAAGTGCAGTGCAGCCCAATATTTAGTCATAAGTAAAAAGTTGTTTTTCACATCATGTGACAATGAATCTGACATCTGCGGGTGGCATATTATCTAAACACTGTTTGGAATGAACCCTAGACATTTCTAATTGATTTGATCATAAAAATCCTAGAGGTTTATTAGGATTATATGCAGTAAGCATATGTGCAATGCATTTAGGTGTAAAAATAATAATAGTAATTTAGAAATGTACCTAATGTTTCCTTCAAATTCTTTAATATGTTCATCTGACCTCATCAGCGGATATTATTGAAGTTTTTATAGACATTAAAAATGAGGAAATTAAAGATTTCAAGAGTGTATATCAGACAATTTTATCACAATCGAGTGTCTCTGAGACCCCAAACAAGTAATGTGATATATAAACAGGTTATCAAATAGAAATTCTGATTATAATCAACTCTCACAAGATTAAGAAATGTATCATGACATATCATCCTGATGCATTAATCTCAAGTATGATATTTTGAGCTATTAAAGTAGCTCTGGGGTAGGTTTATTATTAGGATTATATGCAGTATTAGGATTATATGCAGTAAGCATATCTACAATATATTTAGTTCCTTAGTAATCGAATGATTTTTAAGTTGTCTAAAATCAATGCTATACGTGACTGCACAAATGCAAAGACAAACAGATCAATTTCAAATGTACGTTTATTTTTAACCCCTAAGAACAAACAACACAGTTGTAGACATTAAGGAGCAGGTTGTTCTCTGGATGCATGAACGAGTCTAATAGCACGGCCTCCCACGCATCCACCTTATTGTGGTTGTCCAGGACAATTCTCCATGCACGTCCACACACAAGTGCTATAAAGGAGGGGGTGGGGTTGGTGTACTTGTGAATGAAACAGTGTGCAATGGAGAAATAGGCCATGTGATTTAAAGTGGAAAAACAACATGAACTCTGGATGCAGGATTATGTTTGGAATTAAACGGCCCAAGGGGCTGGATAATCTTTAACAGCAGTCTGCAATCTGAGGTCACATTCACACTCTCTCTGTTCCTATCACAGTTTATTTGTCTTTCTCTGCACTTTCCCCCTGTTTTTGGCTCTGCACCGGCTCTTTGTCTGCAGCTTTAAAGACTCATATCATTACTTTTGAATGTGATGTATTTGGTATTCATTGTTTTGCCCTCTGCTTCTCATTCAATATTTAAGATATTTTTTTTAAAAAAACCAAAGAATAATTTATAATCACACACTGCCAGATTTTTACAAGATTCAAGATAATGATTTCTTATAATAAAATGCTTTATTAAGAATTTGACAGTGAGATCAGTGCAGACTCGTCTTCTGCCATTACACAAGAAGCCACTGTAAATACAAAAAATAATAGTCATATAAATGCAATAAATAATAGTCATATTGTGCTGCATTGTGGGATAACATTTTAAGTAATATCATGAGTGTTTACTTTGGCTGGGAACCTGGACCTTTTTATAATTGAATTCGTTTTCTCCTAGCAAGTGTAATAGTGTTACAGAACACAGTTGGTTATTATGTAGCAAAAATTACACAAGCTTATTAATTAGCATTTTTATATGTCTGTAATTATACTTGACCTTACATTATCTGGATAAGCAAGGACAACTTCATCAAAACAAACACAGATACTTAAGTGATTGACTATGAAGTCTGATCATAAATGATGTTTCAACTTCAAACCGTTGCTTCCGACTATAGGTCGTCTATCCATAATATTGTTTTATGCATCGCTTTTGATTCAAGAGAGAAATATGAACAGATCAAGCTCTGTTTACAAGCAAAAACAGTCCAAAAGATATAATTAGGGATTGTGTGCCCAGAGAACCAAGTGGATGGCCTTGTCACACGCAGCGGAGGAGGCCGTTGTTATAGGATTATCGGATGGAAACATTATTGGCCAGAAGTGATGCTTACGCTTAAGTTAAAACACCTAAATTATGTTTCTTACAAGCACACAGCGTTTCACTTCACAAGACATCCCTTGATACACTGAGTCGTTTGGATTAGCTGTGGATTACTGTAGTGTTTTTTATCAACTGTTTGGACTCTGATTCTCCTCATCAATGGAGTATCCATTGATAAGCAAGTGATGTAAGGCGTAGCCAAAAAACGGTTTAATGAAGAAACAAAATAGCTTTGAGTGGCTGAGGGTGATATTTTTTAGAACTGTGTTCAATTTGGGTGACTATTCCTAAGAGTGGTAGGATTTTATTTATTTTAGTTTTACTGTTTTTTTTTTTGTTTTTTTTTTTTTTGCTAATTGGGGTTGAGCGAGTCAGGTGAGCTACAGTATTAGTAGGACTCGTCAACCTGAGGACTGTAACTTAACACTGGTCACTGCAGTCAACATAATTTTAAAAGAAATTGTCCGCCAAACAGAAAAAAAGAAACAAAATTAATTTATTCATGCTTGGAAGTCTAACAACACACAATTACAGTTATTGTTGATAGTCATTTGATCACAGTCATTTCCTGCTCTTGTCACAGTATGCAGTCGTCATTTATTGTAGAACCACTACTGTAAAAATTACTGTGAAAGTACCACTAGTAGCCAGGAATAAAATGTAGATGCAAATGAATGTACAGAAACTAGTAACCAAATGTAAATTTAAAGGAAGGTAGAAACTAATAGCCAGTGATTAAAAAAAAAAAGTTCACCCACTTTTATTTCGGTACAGTGTGGAACGTCACCCACAGGTCTGAGCTCACCTTTTATTTATTTTAAATGACAACAACAAACATATGGCACTACTAACATGAGAGAGGATGTTTGAGTCTGTGAGTCACATATCTGAGAATGGAAATGATTCTTCCTCAAGTATGATTGATACAGCCTATCAAATGTGATGCATCACAAGAATACAGACTTATGCTATTGCTCAAAAACACCCCCATAAGATAACTAAAAACACCTTGCGGTCAACATAACCAGCATGACTTAAAAGGACATCATTATGCCTCATGCTGACAAGAAAGATTATTCTTAACTTTCATGTTCTGTTACAATTGACTTTATTGTTTTTATATGTGGGGTGATGTACGTGTATATCATTACATTAATTTAGATATTTAAGTCTTTGTCTTATTTTTCCTCAGACCTCACCGAAACCCAGGTGGCAGATATTATTGAATCGTTAACTGCCTTGTTTATCATGTGACTGGTATCGATTTTAGTAATTCTGTTTCAGTCAAACTGACACAGCTAAAAGTGATGATAAACTAAGAAATTAAAATACAGTTGGCAGGAAAGTATCTCTACACTTTATCTTAATTATTTTTTATTGTATTATTTAATATTTGATTTCCAGACTCTATGAGCCAAACTAAAAGTAATGGATTAAAAAAGAAAAAAAATATAATTATATTAGTATATATAGTTATATATAATATATATATTAGGGGTTAAATGTGACGGTATTAAGCACATTCAAAATAAAAGATTTTATTTATTACGATGTGTGGCACTGTGATTATTTATATGTATAATAAATACACACACAGGATGTATATATTTAAGAAAAATGTATGTTGAATATAATAGATTTATAAATAATATGAGTTTATATGTGGAATATACAAACATATATTATGCAAAAATAAACTTTTATTTTGGCGGCGAGTTAATCAGCTTCGGGACATATATTATATACAACGGTTTCAATTATATAAATCTGATACATCAAGGTTATATTTTTTCTGAGCTATTAGCATGATTCTCTGAAACCCCAAACAGGAGGCTTAAAATGATAAGAAACATTTTGATGGTTTAATGAAAAGTAGCATTGCATTGATTGAAATGATTTCTTATCTGCCAAAATATACACTATTTCTCAACATTGTCAAATAAACACGTGTACATATTCAGCTCACCCTAAAATCACAAAGCAAAACTAAAACCACTTTTGTAAAAGGAAGAGGAGGAGGATCCTCCCATGCACTGTTTTTCTTTCCTTGAATGTGTGTAAAGAGCAGCTGAGTTCAGCTCCGTCCTTCTTTCTCATTCACTCCCTCAGTCTTGAATTTCCCTTCATTCACTCTGTCTCTCCCCCGTCTTTTTCCCCTACACTTTCTCCCACAACTGCGGCCACTCTTCCAACCCACACTCCTCCACCTTTTAAGCTCAAGAATATGAGGTTTTGTGTTCGTACTTGCCTCATATTTGAGCGCATGTCTTTGCATATCAAATAATTGGTTTGTAACGCAACACCATCATTGCATCAAATGATTATTTAGTGAAGACTCACGTCACAGTTGATATCAGATTAACTGTTCATGTTTTAACTAATTGAATGTGTTAATTTAGTGCAATTAATTAAAAAAAGAAAATGCCTCCTGGCCTGTATCTAGATTACACAAAAAGGGATTTTTTTACCATGGTAGTAATCAAATAACATGTTGTTGTTGATGTTCTTGCTGCTACTACAGGCAATACGTCTTGCCAGTCAATAATAACTGAAAAAACAAACAGCTCAGAATGAGTCGATACATAACAAATAAAGTTTTCCATTGTTTCCATTCTCATCTGTTTATTCCATCATATGCTACGTGAATTCAGCACACACAAACCTGTGCATAAGTGTGTGTGTGTGTGTATGTGGGGGTGTAGCATGAATAATCTATATGTGGTTTTGTGAGGGTGTCAGGATGAGGGAGTTCATTTTAAATGTGTAAACTGTTGCGAAGATGGTGCTGTGGGCTGAGGTTAGTGTAACGAGCCATGTAATGTCACAGCTTCCTGTTTGGCAGAGAAGAAAATATAGAACTGTCCCTTCTTGCTGTAGAAATAGGGCCTGTTTACTGTCAGAAAATAATTCAATAATACAAAATTGACACAATTGTTTTTTAACTAAATATTATTGTATGCATCATTATATAATCAATGTATTATTGTATATATATATGATACAATGGTGTATACACTAATTTTCCACAAACTCTAATACATTAAATTAATTGGTAACACTTTACAATAAGTTTCATTAACTACTTTAGTTAACATGAACTAACAATGAAAAATAACCCGAGCATACATTTTTTAACAGTATTTATTAATCTTTGTTAATGTTAGATAATAAAAATACAGTCGATCATTGTTTGTTCATTTTAGTTCACAGTGCATTAACTAATGTTGACAAGATTTTAATAATGTGTTAGTAAATGTTGAAATTAACAATAACAAAGATTAATAAATGCTGTATAAGTATTGTTCATTGTTAGTTCATGTAACTAATGTAGTTAACTAAGGAACATTATTGTAAAGTGGTTACCAATTAGTTAATTAAAAACCACAGAAATGTACATATTTGCACTTTAATAATCACCTACAGATGTGGGAACTTTTTTTTTTTAAATGTATTTATTTATTTGAATATTTCCTGTGTTAGTTGTCTCCAGTGGATCAAATGATTTATGTACGTCATGAATGTCGACACAGCCTAATATAAATACTCATGACTACATCTTGATCACAAATTGCAAATGTAGCTAAAAAAATATTCGCTTGAGGGATGCCTCCTCCACGTTTGTTTAATGATCAAACCGTCTGTGTCTCATAAAGGAAGTTGATGAGTAATTCAGTGAAAATCAAAACTTATTCTATGTACGTGTTCTGTTTTGTATTCTATGTTTTGTTCCAGAGAAACAAATAACCCGTTCAAGCCAGAAAGCTAGAGGAATAAATAAGCTAATGTAATTAGCGGAGTTAAAAAAAAAAATGTTTTGGAAGAACTATTCGACCTGCGTTTACTCTGGGAGTGTTTCTTGCCTCCCATGATGCCACTCGACTTGCTAAAACAATAGTAAGATGGTAAACAATAGCTGAAAGCATCCAAACCAGTCATTCAAAATCACGACTGAGCAGAACTTTCAAAATGGATCATTTCCTGTTACTTAAAGGACTTTCCCCAGAATCCCCAGTGACATGATAATATAAGGATATCATAAACATTAACATTGTGATTTTCTATGAAGCTGCTTTGAAATAATGAAATCCGTGAAACTATACTTTCTGGTATATCTTCTAAAGGATTTGAGCCACCTGTCACGTCGAACAACACAAATACTGAAAAAAAAAAAACAAAAAAAAAAAAAAAAAAAAAAAAACAAAAAAAAAAAAAAAAAAAAAATTAACTGAAATAAAAAAACGTCATCGGATGTATGAGCCATTCTGAACAGGAAGTCTGACAGTCTCTCGGTTACCGAAGGGGAACTTGACATGAAAACAAGCGTTTGAGAGTTTTCAGCGTACTCTCCTCTGGCCAGAAGAGCGGATAATCCCCAGGATTAACCAGTAGGCAGGGGAATATTCATTCTAGAAAAAACATTGTAATCCAAGAGATTTAGCTCTCTCACTTTATCTCTGGTTCTCTCCCACGTGTCTGCCCAACCAAAACGTCTCTTCCTTTTTCATTTCCAGAGAATGGATCTATTTTACATAGCATGTGTGTGTTTGTGAACTCAGTGTGTAATTGAATAACATACGACAGCAGCTGGTGGACAGATAATAATGCAAATGGCATTAACCACTGAAATAAACCCAAAATAAATCACCCATGAAAATCTACCTCCAGAGCTTGTCACATGACTTCATGTCATATAATAATGTCACTATTTTCTGTATGAGCTTTTTGCCAAATGCAGCTGCTTCTTTTTTCTTTCATCTGTGTGCCTTAAAATTGCCATCAACTTCTCATAGAAATTTAAATACTAAAAATAAATGAATACAAGTGGAATAAATAAATAAATGGAAGTGGAAATGAGTTTCTGTTTTATGCGTGTTTTGAGCATGCGTCATGGTACTGTTTTCGAATGGAATTTATTGCAAAGCTGAATTTTCAGCAGCCAAATACTCCATTCTTCAGTGTCACATGATACATCAAAGTCTTTACTTGAATGTATTTAAAGTATTAAATAAAATAAAAAAATGACTGACCCTAACGTTATTTAAAAATCTATATATATAAAATAAAATATATGATCTTTTAAACGCTCACACTGTAGCATTTGAAACTCATCAGTCTTTTGGGTGTGTTTTCAAGAGTTTTGGCAGAAAATGCAGCAATGTGAAGACTGTTACTGGGCAGACTGAAAGTCTGTGTCTTTATATATACATATATATAAAAAAGGTCTTTGCAAAATCATTTTGTTTGCATTCAAATCTGCAATTTAGACCATTTTAAAGCATTTCCATTTTACTTTTAAATGTATTGTAAAACCTTTAAATTGTTTGCTATGGATATTTGCTGAAAAACTAAAGATAGACTAACTACTAACTAGGTACTGAAAGTGTATAAATTGTATGTATATCATTTTTGTGTCTATTTCGCAAAACAATACTTTAAATTCAAAAACGCACTGTGGTGTTGATGTGTAAAACTTACTTGAAAAGATGCCAGTTAGCTGAGCCACTATAAGATGTTTAAGATGGAGTTAAGAATTTTGTTTTGTTTGTGACATTCGCTTGATGACTAAAAAGCAAAGGTGAAGAGGCTGTGAATGAGGGAGAGAAGCAAAGTGTGCAAAGAAGATGTTGTCAGAGAGTGTGTGAGTGTCTTAGAGAAAAGGTGGTTTGTTGTGTGTGTGTGTCAATAAGTTTGACTTATCTGTATCCCTGTTTTCTAAGCCTCAGTGGGTGGCATGAGATTTTAGTCACTGCACAGTAATCAAGATCAAAGACTGATCTCTCTCTCTTCTCTTTCTCTCTCAGGGCGAGCAGACCGGTTTGGATGGGCGCATGTGTGATAGCAGGAGCTGGCTAAGGCACGTCCAGATCTCTCCATCCACCCACCAACACAACCTCACAGCCTGCCAGATACATGAGCAGGTACGTGGAGAACACACACACACATGTCTGGTTTGCTATCCTTGTGGGGACTCTCCATAGGCGTAATGGTTTTTCTACTGTACAGACCGTATATTCTATTGCCCTACACCCACCCTACACCTAAACCTACCCCTTACAGGAAACTTTCTGCATTTTTAGATTTTCAAAAAATTTAATTCTAATTAGCTTGTTTACCCGTGGGGACCACAATTTAGGTCCCCACCGTGACACAAGTCCCCATGAGTCTGTGTGTATTCAGGTTTAAGTCCCCACCAGAATAGAAAAACAGGTACACACACACACACACACACTCAGAGCACCTGCATGGCCGACATAATGAAGTGTTTAAAGGTGTTTCTCCTATCTTTAATAGCAGTTTCCTTCTGCATTTTCGTTCTAGTTCTATGTGTGTCACTGTGTTTTGGTCTTTTGTATCTTGGCTGTAGCGTGAAGGACCACAGGCCAGGATCACACACACACCCACACTCACTCTTTCGGTCAAGCATGATGATAATCACACATTTTGTATCTTTGCACTCGGATATGAGGGACGACAAATTCCTGAATCCTTATGGAGTGAAAGAGAGTTAGAAAGAGACTCTCAAAGAGAGAGAGAAGTCAAAGAGAATGAGTCACATCCATAAATTCACAGCTTTTATTCACAGTATTTTACACACCACAAAATTTTACTGTTTACCTTTTATTTTCTTCCTTGGTTGAACCAATTCTGTGAGGTTAGTTTGTCATTTTTGTGTGTTTAAAAGGCAGCTTTTTAAATGTAAACGTTTTCTGTCCATATTTCAAGAGAATCTGAGTAGTCTACACTCTTAAAAATAAAGGTGCTTCAAAAGGTTTTTCAAGCGATGCCATAGAAGAACCATTTTTGGTTCCACAAAGAACTATTCAGTCAAAGGTTATTTAAAGAACTATCTCTTTCTTGCGTTTTTGTAATCTGATGAACCTTCTTTCACCACAAATAACCTTTTGTGAACAGAAAAGTTATTCAGATGTTAAAGGTTCTTTATCGAACCATTTAGACAAAAAGGTTCTTCTATGGCATCGTGAAGCACCTTTATTTTTAAGAGTGTAGTAGGATTAAGATAAACTGGATTAAATGAGTTTCACTGAGTTATACTGAACTGAGTTTGACTAGATTCAATTATATTGTAAACTGAGTTGAGTTGGTCTGAATTGAACTGAGATTAAACTGAGTTGAGATGTACTGGATTTAACTTTTAAGTCAAGTTGAGCTGGATTCAATTAAGATGAGCTGAGTTAAGCAGGATTAAACTTAGTTTTATTGAGTTAAGTGAGTTGAAATAAATTAATATGAGGCAAACTGAGATCAAATAGATTAAATTAAGATTAGTTGAAGCAAAATAGGCCGGACTGGAATAAACTGAGATAGGTAGAGATGGACTGGATCAAATTCAGACTGCATTGATCTGGACTAAGTAGATTTAAGTGGAGATTAGCTGGGTTGGATTGGGTTGAGTTGAAGTTTTGTCGTGCTTTCTTGAACCACTACACAGCACAGCAAGCTAAATCTAACGAAACAATAATCACGTGATCAGTTCATGCTATCAGGATTATTTTGGAGATCACAAATCGCACAGTGAGATATTCAGTGAACCCAGTCATTATGAAATGAACTTACCGTTTGCCTGTCTACAGATAACAAAAGAACCCTTGAAGCACCAGTCGGCCTTTTCAAATGAAATGACGTATGTTGAGGATTCATTTAAATGTTAAACAGGCCTATTGTATTTTCCATATTCAACTTTACAAAATGTGAGATCCACTAGAAGAATCAAATCCAAACGTTTCTCAATCTAAAGTGTAATTTTGATATTTGATGAGTAATAAAGAAGCTGGGTCTAGATTTTCTAAATATTTTACTTTTCTAAAGGTTTACATAAAGAGAAACTAAGAGAAAGAGAGGAAGAGAACCTGTTCAGACACAGCATTATGATATGCGACATAATTGTTCAACTATGACACCTTGTCATAACAAAGAGTTGGGCTTAGACTTTATGGCTTCCGGCATCACACATGTTTTTATAATCACGCTGTACCTCCTTATAGCGACAAAACCTGGAGAGAGTGATACAAAAGACTGACCGTTATCAGTTTTCATAAAGAATAGATTTTGGCTGCGTGGAGGTAAAGGAATGCATTCTTCTTTTTCCAGTCCTGCTCTTTTTTGCACTGACAGCCTTCTTTAATTTATTCCTTAAGGTGTTATCTAGAATTGTTGGATGGATTTTGATCGTGTTGCTATTTAAAGCTTAATTATTGTTATTTAAAACTGGGAGAAAACAAGAAAATCGGTGTGAAACAAAATGCTAGATTCATCATTTTGATTTAGCTGTTTAACACTTAAATATTCTTTGTTAAATGTTACCTAGAACAATTAGCATGAAGAAAATCCATGGCTGGACAGATATTGATCAACTTGGACACAAGGAACGCTGATCGTCTGATTATTCCAGTTTATCACTCGTCACCTTTACACTGAACCTGGGGAAGGGGAAAGGGGGATTTCAGTGTGAGGCGTTGGTCTGTGTGAGAGTGATTTTCATTCCTACAGTGCTGAACGAAGGATCTAATGGACCTGTTTATCAGGACATCAGTGGACTAACATCCGTTTCTCATAGACACTTACACAATAGAGCCGAGCTATGTGAGTCTGTGTGTGTGCGGTGCTTGTATATGAAGTGACCTCTCTTACTTGGAGAGGAAAGTCTTAGACTGTTTGCTTCAGTAATAGCAGAAGTCAAGGTAACAATTATCTAGTGCACTTCTCAGTGCCCTCAAAGTCAAGTGCAAGTGCCTGTGTATCTTAAAGTCTTGGAAAGATAAGTCCTGATGATAAACGTTTGATTTGTCTTCTGTGGATCAGTATGGGTCAAAATGTGCATTGAGGTCTGGGTCAATGTGTTATTATAAGCCACTGAAAGTTAATAAGTTTACAACCTTCACTTATCAGTTAACCTGAAACGGCCAGACATCCTAACCCAGACACATTCACATATTTACCTAGCTTTCCAATGAGGACGTACCATAAAGATAATTATGCGTACAGACTAACCAAAACCGCATCACCTAAAAAAATAAATGATTAAAAATTATACTTTTTTTCTTCCAATGGTTGTATTTATTTATTTAATTTGCTTTTATATATTTAATGGTTTTATTTTTATATTACATTTTATTACATTATATTACATATTTTATTATTTTCATATTTCTATATATGTATTTATATGCATATACTTAATTTCATTTTACCTTTGGGAACACCCAGGGAGTGAGTGACTGAGTGACTGAGTATTATTATTTATTTTATTTAGTTTAGTTTAGTTAATATTTATTTAGTTTCAGTTATTATTATTATTATATGTTTTTTTACCTTTTGGAACGTCCATGGATTTATTTATTTAGTTAGTAGTTATAGTAGATTTACTATATACTATACTATATTTAAACATCCAGAGTGAATTTGTCATATCTAGTAATTTTGCAAGCTGTAGTAACATTGTCCTGATATTTAACGTTCTGTTGTGGAAAGCACTCAAAAGTCCTCCTGATAATACGCATTCATCCTCAGAACAGTGTGTGTGAGCGTGTGCACACACACTTCTGTGGCATCTTAAAAAAGACTTGCAGGTTGGCACTCACCCTTGGCACTGAAGAATCAGACCACGGCCCAGAATGGGTTGCCAGGAGTGATGCCCAGTAAACTCCCCTGATCTCTGAGCTTGGCTGGCTCGCTGCGTCCCCCTTGGCACTGAAGAACCAGAGCACAGCCCAGGATGGGTTGCCAGGAGTGATGCCCAGTAAACTCCCCTGATCTCTGAGCTTGGCTGGCTCGCTGCGTCCTCGACCAACAAGTTGTATGAGTGTGTGTTCCCGTATCATTCACCCCATGGCCCCTCACACCGCGTTTGAACAGCTCTGCCTTTGTCTCGTACTCACAATATTATTGTGGCCCTTTGCTCCCTGTCTTTGTGCGATAAAAACACACACTCACAGAAAGAGGGTCGGTTGTGACATTACAAGTACAAGATATCAGAGATCTGCAGGAAGGCACCAGAAGGGGTAGACGGGCCGTGAAAGTGTGTGAGAGAGACTCCATTCTCATGTTGTCTTGAGGGTCCTGTTAGTTCCCTGTATTCTCCTGTTAAACAATAGAGCAGGACTCGGTCACTCCGTGTCCCCCACAGCCTGCTGGGTCTTGTACACACACACACATAAAGACCATGGCGTTTCCAAGGGGTCTCCATCTCACTGTTGCCTTTATCATATTATCAGGGGTTTTTGTGCGTGTCTCTCTGATTGTGTGACATCTCTAATAAGAATGCTCAAATGTCACCACCGGACTGAACAGGAAGTGAGCCGTCTAATGCCTTCAAGGCTTGCCAAAAATAACACTATCCAAATAACACAACTGGGTTTCTCCCACTACCTATTGTGTTCACGCAGGAAGTGTGTGTGTGTCAAACAGATAGGTCTCCATTCGGATTCTTTAACACCGTCTCTTTCAAACACACATGCTCAAGCTCAGGTTCCCATCATTGTTTGTCCATCAAAATGTATTGTCGTTTCTTTTTTATTTCACATGCTCGTAAAAATATAGACAGTTACATCATTTGGAATGCTGAGGATCTGTAGTTGTAATGGTCATAAAATAAAATACTGAACTGACATTAAAATCTGATTTGTTAGTGGTGTAAAGTTGATCGAGTTTTTTTTTTTATGAGATAATAGTCAACAAAATTCATCAAAAAGTTTATGTTGAATAGAACATAGTATGTTTTCGAACAACTTGGCTTATTAACATAATATTTTTTAATATAGAAACTTTGGTAACATTGTAGATTACTTTACTTTGGCTTTTGCTGAATGCATCCTTGCTGAATATCTTTTCTTCAAAAAAACAACAACTAAAATAGTAAACACTAAACAGTAGTGTATCAGTATTCTGTCCCATGTTAAATGTCTGCCTCTCTCTCTCTAGATCTTTTACCGTGTGGTCCGAGAGGTCCAGCCGGGGTGAGGAACTCTTATGTTTTTTTTTTTTTTTTTTCTTCATGAAGGAGGGAGGTTCATGTGAGACCATGGCTCCAGACATACACGGTGAGTTAGCACTCATACACACAAACATACACACACAAACACACACTTGCTAACTCACTCGTTTTGTTGTTGCAGAGGAGCGTCAATACCGTTGTGAGGACTGTGACCTGAACTTTGAGTCTGGTTCAGAGCTGCTGGACCATCAGAAGCATGCATGCGGTACCCCGCCTTCCTCCGGCTTCAAGCTGTCTAAGCAGGGTCTGCCCAGCACCGCAGACGATCCTGATCTTGATCTGCTGCACATACACACTCACCCCCTGAACTTACCCCGCTCCCCACAGGAGTGTAAGGAGTGTGAGCAGGTCTTTCCTGATGCCCAGAGGTTAGAACACTCTATTTTATGTTATGTTATGTTATGTTATACTAGATTATGTTATGTTATGTTATGTTATGTTCTGTTATGTTATGTTATGTTATGTTATGCTATGCTTTGTTTTGTTTTATGTTATGTTATGTTATGTTATATTTCAGGGACAATTCCCAAGATAAATAGTGTAACAGAATTAGATTAAATCTACATTTAATCTAGGTTAGAACACTCTATGTTATGTTATGTTATGTTATATGTTACATGTTATGTTATGTTATATGTTATATGTTATATGTTATGTTATATGTTAGGTTATGTTATGTTATATTTCAGGGACAATTCCCAAGATAAATAGTGTAACAGAATTAGATTAAAGCTACATTTCAACTGTAGTCCCTTTTCTATGACTACAGACTAACTCTGACCCGAACTCAAACATTATTTTAATTTTTTTTATATACATGTTTCTACCAAAACAAGAAACACAATCAAATCTGATAATTCTGTCTTTCTCTTTTTCTGTCTGTCTCTCAGTCTGGACACTCACTCTCTGTCTCACTCCGATGAGAGGGAGTATAAGTGTGATCAGTGTCCAAAGGCATTCAACTGGAAATCAAACCTGATTCGCCACCAGATGTCACATGACAGCGGCAAGCATTATGAATGTGAAAACTGCTCAAAGGTAGAGTCCAGACATTAGAAAAGACGTGTGCAAAAACTGGCATCTCTTACTGTAGCTCAGCTTCTGTTACCTCAAACCCAACAGTAATTCCATCATGGAAAATACGGTGATAAATACAATTAATAAAAAGCGACTGACATTATAATCATGTATAGTTAGGATTGCAAAACAAATAGCCTTATCAACATAAAAATGGATGAGAACAATCTTTGTTGTTGACTTCAAAGATTGTACGTCCAGTTTGAGCAAATACATAAGCATGAACCTATAGATGTCAGTGTTTGTTTACAACCACGTTTTTATTTACTTTTGTACAATAATCAGTTGTGGTACTTTTGGATTGCCACTTTGATGTCCAGTCAAAACCAGTTGAGATCCACTCCAATATATCACGCTGTCAGTAGGCTGTGTATGTAAACTTTGTCCCTATATCTCTGTCTTTACCCAGCAGGTGTTCACAGACCCAAGTAACTTACAGAGGCACATCCGCTCTCAGCACATGGGGGCGCGAGCTCACGCCTGTCCCGACTGTGGCAAGACCTTTGCCACTTCCTCGGGCCTTAAACAACACAAACACATCCACTCTTCCGTCAAGCCCTTCATATGTAAGTCACTCAGACCCTTCATATGTAAGTCTGCATGCTTTCTACTCTGAACACCACACCACAGAGCTGGAGAGCTCCAGCGTCCTTTTGAAATTCCCACCAAATTCTGAATCTGAAGATAGGTCCACTCCACTTTCTAATTTGCTCAACTGGTATTTAAAGACAAGTATACCTTCAATGCAGTGTAACTGGCTTTGGATACAAAGCGTCCACCAAATGAATAAATATAAATAGATTCAAATCTGTTTTTGAGGCTGGTGGAGCTCTCCAGCTGGCCTGGGTTATCAGGCACTTATGTTGATGTTAGATCTGTTTATAATCCTTATCGTGCACTTTTTAAAGTTAACATGAAACAGCATTTGCAACCCATTTTACTTCCAAAATGTGACACATTTCACAGAAAAACTGAATATTTAGGTAGAAAAAAAATTATATTCGTCTGGAATTTATTGGACTGTGAAAAGTGGCAGTCAGAGAAGTGAGGTTGTTTTAGAGATTAAGTTTAATATAATATTATTTTAGTGCTGTCAAATCGATTAATCGCAACCAAATTAAAAGTTGGTTTACATAATATTTGTGTTTTTCCAGTACTGGTATATTTATAATTAAATACAACATATACGGTATAATTTAAGAAATAAATGTAACTTAATATATTTCTTTTATATCTAATATAAAGCATATATAATATGAATAAAACATGTAAATATTTCTTAAATGTATACATGTATATGTGTGTATTTATATATACATAAATATACACAGTACACACAAATATTATGTAAACAAAACTGTTTGTTTTTGAAAGCCATAAATATATATATATATAGATCTATTATATATATACTATATAAGATATATAAAATCAGCACATTAGAACAGGAATTATTGCTAAGAATAAAAGTAGGGCAATTTGATTCATGTTGTCGTTAATAAGGTACTGAGGACCAATAACTGAAAATTATATTGATAATATATCAATTCTAGTAGTATATTAATAATAATTTATATTTAGTATGGCCTTGTTTATTATTATTATTATTTGCATCTAATTAATGTTAATATTAATTAATATATTAATACTTTATTTAAAAAATGTGTTACTCTGTGTTTATTTGCTATAACCTAAAACTGCTTATTTTACAGGCTATTATATTTGATGTACTGCGTTTATTGACTGTGCATGTGTGTGTTTGTAAGTGTGCTGTCTCTGTCCGTGTACACTCCATTTATGCTGTGGTGTGTGATGGTTCAATTTTCAACATCTGACTCTTTTGATTTTCAGTCAAACCTAGAGTAAATGTTACTGACAATATTATACAGTACATACCAGCATAGTCATGTTCTTATAATCCTATCAATCTTTGAAACGCACAATTTACCCTACATTTCCTTTCAATGCATGTCAGTACACCACCTCTGCACTCTTGATTTCAATGCATGACCTCTGACCTCATACGTGAATGACCTCAATTCTTAATCTCATCCTGCATAAAGAGCTCACTTGCCCCTCATAACGATTTAAACGTCTTAAACCGTACTGCGACCTCTGAACTTTGCACGATTGAACTTCATGCATTGACCCTCGAAGTGCTGATCCCACACAGCTCGTGTAGACGTTACCTCCCCCCACCACCACATATCAGACAGTAACTAGCTTGCTAACTCTGGCCATTCCAGGAAAATCACTACCACATGCAGGCCGACTCATACAGAGACTTAGACAGCCATTTACAGCAATCAGCATTTGAACAAGCACAGCTAACAACACTTAATGACCTCGCAACATCACACATACACCGAAATACACCACACACATGCACTTTGATGCATACACAGGCAAATATTCACTCTGTAACCAAGTGAGCCTTATTGAGTCTTATTTTTATAATTTGTTAACATACTTACATTTCAATTCAATACTGAAAAGTATTGATAAAATATAATTCAGTCAAATTATACTTAGTTTCATCATTCCAAATTAGTCACTTATGAGGTTTCAACTCAGTTAGGATGACCCCTTAGAAGGCAGTATACAGTGAGTTGGCTCACTAGGTTTTGAAACAGACCCATAAACTCACTTGTGTCTTCGTTTGCATGTATGTGTTCATATACTTCATTCTAGATGTGTTACTGAAACAAACACTGACAAAAATATTGTTAATTATGCTAAACTAAAAGAGAAAATCTCTCTTTTACATAAACACTCATACACATTTGTTTTACTACTGGCTGTCCACCACTGCGGAATGTGTTTATAATATTTCGTTATGGTTTATTAAGACCTGACAAAACACAGTGCTCTGAAGTGCCCACAGATCTTCCCTCACACACGCCCCAGATTTCACACCTGTTCATCCAAGTGTGTCCAGTTGTTCACAATTATATAAGCGATGTGTGTGCGTATGTGCGTATTCCTGAATGTACGATATCCAAGCAGTATGTGTGTGAACAAAAAAACCCACCATGAACTCTTAAAGTGATAGTTCACCAAAAATTAAAAATTACTGAATTACTCTCCCTTGTGTTGTTCCAAAACTGAAAGCATTTCAAACACAAAAGTCAAATATACAATATACAGAGAAGAAATTGTTGAATAAAGTCGTTATTTTTGTGCACAAAAAAAGTATTCTCGTAGCTACATAACATTAAGGTTGAAGCACTGGATGTCATGGACTGTTTTACCGATGTCCTTACTACGTTTTTGGACCTGTGAATATTTCAGTTGGGTTGCTGTCTGTGGAGGTTCAGAAAGTTCTCGGATTTCATCAAAATATCTTAATTTGTGTTCTGAAGATGACAAAGGTCTTACGAGTTTGGAACAACATGAGGGTGAGTGCATGAGTACATGACAGAATTTTCATTTTTGGGAGAACTAACCTTTTAAGTCATCCTTTTACCCTGCACTAATATTTACATCCCATCTCTTGATCAGTCTGTTTGAGTGACCGACTCTGTAAACACACATCATGGTAGAACATCCTCTCTTTCCGCACCTCACACCTCATGCAATCCGACAGGGATTAGCAAACCCACACTGCTAGACTCCCTAACTTCCATAAATTTTGAAAACGTTACGTTTGCAATAGGATATGTGATTATGATGAGAAATGCGAGTGGTTAAAAGGCTTCATTTCACACTAGAGGTGTTAGATTGGTAATGTATAGGGTGATTTATCACTTTCAGAGTGTACATTAGGGATTTAACAGTATACACTGCTGTGAGGACTGAGTGTGTGTGCAGTGACATGAACAGCAAGAGTTTAGGATTCATCATGAGTTTTAAGAATGTTGTTTGACGACTGAATATTGTGTAATGATGTGAGATGTCTGTGTGTGTGTATGATAGACAGAGACGTCGCTAGGTCCATGGGAACGGACCTGCGGGAGAGGATTCATTCAACTCTGTTTCCTTCTCACGCTTAAAATAGAGCCATTGTAATGTCCTTGTCTGTGTGTGTGTGTGTGTGTGTGCCACCTGCGTTGAATTGCATTCGTTATCTGCCCATCCTTGCTTGTCCTGCATTTTTGTTTTGTTTGCATTTTTGAATGAATGTTCAGTATGTGTGGCATGCCTAAACTGACCATCCTTTTCCGCCGTATGTCCATGTCTCACTGTCTCTAGGTGAGGTCTGCCACAAATCTTACACACAATTCTCCAATCTATGCCGCCACAAGCGCATGCACGCGGACTGTCGCACTCAGATTAAGTGCAAAGACTGCGGCCAGATGTTTAGCACCACGTCGTCCCTAAACAAGCATCGGCGCTTCTGTGAGGGTAAAAATCATTTTGCTGCTGCTGCCGGAGGATTTTTTGCCCAGGGCGTGGCCCTCCCTGGCACCCCTGGCCTAGACAAGTCCGCACTGGCTGGAATGAGCCATGGGAGTCCTAGTTTAGCAGACTATTTTGGGACGAACCGGCACCATGGTGGGCTGACATTCCCAGCAGCACCTCCAGCATTCCCATTCAGTTTTCCAGGGCTTTTCCCATCAGGACTTTACCACCGGCCCCCTATAATCCCATCCACGTCACCCATTAGCGGCCCTCTGAGTGGTGAACTACGAAAGAGTCCGCTGCTGTCCTCACCCATCTCTGGGTCGCATGACCTCTTGAAGAGTTTACGCAAGGATTCGTTCAACGGGGAGAGTGAGAGCATGGAGCGTCAGAGGGAAGGATCTGTCTCCAAACCGAGGCACGGCAGGAAGATGAGTGACCAGTCGGAGAGTAGCGATCTGGACGACGTCAGCACTCCGAGCGGGAGTGAGCTGGAAAGCACTTCAGGTTCAGAGTTGGACAGCGAAGCAGAAAGCGACCGGGAACGGGTGCGAGTGCGGGAGAACGGGAAGGGCCCGAAAAGGAAGTCAAGTGGGTTCAATGATGCCCAAAGCCCAACTCTTGTCAGCTCCAGTAGTAGTAGCAACACCAATAATGGAAAAGACTTCCCTGTGCCGGGGCTCCTTCCATCATCTTTGGACGAGCAAACGGCTGTTTCCGGTGCCGTTAATGACTCGATAAAGGCAATTGCCTCCATTGCTGAGAAATACTTTGGTTCTACTGGACTTGCAGGCATGCAAGACAAAAAAGTTGGGGCATTGCCATACCCTTCCATGTTCCCTCTGTCTTTCTTTCCTGCCTTCTCTCCATCAGTCTATCCTTTCCCAGAAAGGGAGCAACTTAGACCTCCAGGCCACAAAGGGGAACCAGAAAGCCCTCTGATTGAGGGTAAAAAACTTCTGGGCAGAAACGCTGAATCACCTTTTGACCTCACCACCAAGCGGAAGGTAGAACGTCTTGCAGCTACCTGCACCCCTTTGAAACCGGAAGCCTCACACGTACAATCAGCCAATCAGGATCAACCGCTGGACCTAAGTCTTAGTGGACGAAGTCGAAGAAAGAGTGTAAGAGGGGAGGAGTTAAAAAAGAACCCTGTCTTTGGTGAGGAGAGGGTAGAACCGGAGCCACCTAAGGCCGACCCTTCCCTCCAACATGCAAGACCTACACCTTTCTTCATGGATCCCATTTACAGGTACTGTCAATCACATGTCCTTCCTACTGTGTTAGTGTAATGGAATAGACTTAGTTTGGTTAAACTTGCCCTGAGAACTGATAGAAGTTTAATATCAGCAGGGTTGAGAAAAGAAAGATGAACGATCCTTTCGAAGTCCTCAAGGACAAGTATATGCGGCCGGCTCCCGGATTTCTCTTCCACCCACAGGTGAGATTTGTCTGAATATTTTCCCACTGCTAACTCAGTTTTATTTTATCACCTCATCCCTACAGTCCTGCAAAAATCATTAGTCTATTTTCAGTTGCCTCTTTCTGTGCTTCTGCAGTCAGTGTTAAAGCAAGCATGCATGTTCCAGACTCAAATGCAAATAAAAAGTACTGCATGTGCACCGTGACCAGTTTGAAAGCTTTCTCATCAGTTATTTCAACACAGTTTTGTAGTTCCCACCAGTGTTACAGAAAGGTGGTGTGCAGAATTGTCAAACATCTTACTTTACTCACAAAATAACATTGCAATAACATATCATTATTTTTTGCAATAAACTAATTTGGTTTAGTGCCACTAATGGTATAGAAACTCCTTACAGCTGCTTTAAAATAAGTTCACCACATTAACCAAATTCAAAGCAATTTTAAATACTGACATAACATTACTTGTCCCGTTGAATGAATTTCTACTATTGACAAAATAACTCCTCATGATCTTAGTATTGACGTAATAGCTACAGTATGTTGGCAGTAGCTTTACAGGGCCCCAGTGTTTTAGCATTAGCATAGCGACTCCTATGTTCCTCCATGTGGTTCTTTTACTGAGTGATTAGGTCCAGATGTGAGATTCAGACAAGGTGGGCATTTTGTGACACGTCTCTGTGTGGGTGTCTTTGATTAGGATGTCACAATATGATACCCAGTTAAACTGCCAGACACTGACCCATATCCCTGGATGGAGACTATGTATAAGTGTGCGTGTTTGTTTTAAATCTGTGTGATTTATGTGATTTGTGCATCTAGAATGAGTGATTTTGTCAGAGTGTAAGTGTGGGGTTTAGTGACTGAGTGTCTGTGTAACCTCATTAATGTGTATTAAATAACCTGTCTGCTTTATGTCATTGTATGTTCGCTATCAGTGTTCTGTAAAAATAATACATAGTTCTCATATAAACACATACACACACGTCTGGTACACTCATAGACGCTCACTGGTGTAGTGTTTTATTGGCTGTTTCAGGACAGTGTTTTATGGGCTGTTTCATTGGCCTGATTTATTCCCTGTGTATGCTTTGTGTCTGCGCAAGATAATATCCACATGTCCCTCACACACTGTCTAACGAGGTGAACTATCAGCATCCACTTTGTTGCACTATGCTCACTGGACTCTCTAAACAGCACCAGGGATGCTATTGAAAGCACAGATGTATTATGGGAAATGCAGTTTTAAATCTACTGTATTAGTGTGATGCTAAGCAGTAGAGAACAATTCAAACATTGGGAGATCAAGTGGATTGTGGGGGGAAAAATGAAGAAAAGAAAATTTGGGTATTTAATTTAGTTATATTTATTATATTCATATTTTACTATATTTAAATATATAGATTTTTTTAATCTGTATAATAATTGATAATAAATAATTAGCCAATAAATTATAAATATACTTTGTTTTATTACATCATATTTTTCTACCATTAACCCAGAAAGACCCGGTAATATAAGTAATTAGATAACTACTGCATAAAATTAAATTAAATTAAAAAAATTACAAAATAAAATAAAATAATAATTATCTGTGTGGGATGTTAACCTTTACTAAACATCACATTGCAATAATCACACACAATCGTCTCTGATTCTTGATTTTGATTTGCTGTTTCCCTTCTGTACTGCCCCCAGTTTCGCATGCCTGATCAGAGAACATGGGTAAGTTACTCCAAACCGAGTCATTCATGTGCTTTCACCACACACACACACACAGGCTTAATAATTCCATGCTACTCATACACACACCTAACTTTGCAACATGTACCCACAATGCAGCTCACTATTAGCATGACATGATAGATGTAATGCATGTCTCAAACAAACAAATGCATGGACCAAATCACACCTAAAACAGCTAAATCTGGATCCATGTTTATTCAGTAAACCATCCGTTCTTTTACACTTTTTTGCGTGATCTGCTCAATGCATGACAGCTGATTGATTCGTTTTTGGAATTTAGTACCATAAAACAGTACATTTGATCTGTGAAAACACACAACTAGCCTTCAGATGAAACACTCTCTGGTTGAACATTGGAAGAATGTCTTTTGCCTGTGCCGGTGTGAATGAATCGGCTGTGTTCATGTGTCATTTGGTGCACGCATATCTCCACTCTTGTGTGCCAGTGTGTGTGTTAACCAGACAGAACAGTTGTTATTTCTGATGGCTACCCCTGATAATGCAGTGAATGTGATTATTTACACTATTTACTCTGATTTGGGGTGGCGACACTCCCGAACGGCATCGCATCACTGAAGGGGTAACAGTCTCTCTGGGACCCTCTCTGAGTGTGTGTGATAGCACAAGGGGGGTTTCCAAACCCAAGACATCTGGTACCCTGATAAGATCAACAATTGAAAAGCTCTTGCTAATGAAGGCCCTCTCAGACACACACTATTGAGAATGGGCAACTCAACAGCTGCCCTACCACAGAGAAGGCTACTTAGAGATCCAGGAAGTCACAGATTTCTTTGTACTTAGTTGTTACAGCAATCATAGAGATACCAATCTATGGTAATATGTTTAGACTTCAAGTACCAATCAAAATGGCTGTAAAATATGCATGTGTGTATTTTTGACCTAGACATACTTGGCGGACAAAATCTCTGTCCCGGTGGAATGTTTTATTGCGCTTTCATAGCTCAGAAGACTTAATGGTGTCTGTTGTTTCATGTAACTTCACTTCTCTGATGCTTCTCCTAAAATCCCTTAGGAGAAATGAAAATAGACACGAATGAGTCAATTGTTGACATGCAGTAAGATCTTAAAATTATAAAATTGATTTTGATAGAACAGTGCAGATCATTCGGTCTTGATTGTATGTGATGAGAAAAATTTGAGCTCATTAAAACAGACTTTTAATTGTGGCCAATCTGAGCACAGTTTGAGATATTGTAGTCACATGAAATTACTATGGTATTTTTCTCTGGAGAAAAATCATAGAAGCAGGAAAAGTGAGCAAAAGTCTCCATTTGGTCTGCTATCAGTAGAAATATTGGAGAGATATTCCTATGGCGACAAATGTTCAAACAATGACTATGTATATGACTACATATAGAAAACGTATTTTGTGTGCTCATTTAGGTGTGCTCAAGGCTTATGAGTGTTGTGGTTTAGTGGTCAGGCTGATAAGTGATAAATGACTGTTTTGTTGAGTTGGAAATGCTAATAGAGTGTTAGCTTTGCATTAGTAGAGACAACACATCAACACAACTCTTTGTCCATCTCTCCCTCCTTCTCTCTGTCTGTGATTTATAGAGAGGGAGAGCGAGTTGGGGGTATCCCTAATCAAACAGCTCTGACACTCCCAGAGGATGTGAGCCTGACATTCCAATAGAGAACTTTAACTCCAAGCTGTCATTCCTCATCAAATGTCCGAATTATCTTGCGTCGATCTTTCTCTTTCAGTGACTCTTTCTTTGTCCTCTCCTTTAACATAATACTTGTAATTGTAAAGATTTATCCTGTTTCTTTCTTTGATATTTATTCTAAGAAAACATGCAATCCATCTCATATCTGCAAAATAAATTCAAAGATCTCACTGTGAACTCTCATCTGTATTTATCAACATTCAATTTACTTGTATGTCAACAACCATTTGTGTATATTCCGTTCTTTCCTACATAACAGAACAGATTACTTGGTCTTGGAGGAGCTTGATGAGAAATGTTTGAGTTTATTCTGAGATCTTGGATCGGGATACAGAAAGTCTGAGTGCAATTTGAGATCAAGCAGGAGCTGGAGACTTGACAAGCACAAGTCCCCACTGACTCTCCATTGCTGTTCAGAAGAAACGTCTTTCTTTCTTAGAAACTTTCTTAAAATATTTGCTGCGGAAGGAAACAGACATTTCTTTGTGTGTTTATGTATGCAAGTCCATGTGTGTGTGTATCATGTATGTCCTTCACTGTGAATCAGGACTGATTTGTCACCAAAACCCGAAACAAGAAAAGGGGAAAATTCAATACACACATGAAATAATGCAAATCCACTCAGCTTTCTGAAAGGCCTCACTGTTGCGCTGCGGTTGATAGGCCCGCTCGTGTACAGGGACCCCCCCCCCCCCCCCTTGTTCCCCCGCTCCGTCACTCTCCCTCTCCTTCCTATGATATCATTATGACTGCGTCTCCGCTTGATCAGTAATGTCACCCTCTTTCTATCGGGAATGTGCTGTCTGCTCATATGTGCAGCGAATGCTTTATGGTCCACCCTAGACAGAATCACTTTCTCTTCACACACACACACACACACACACACACATTCAGGCCTTATGTTGTTCTCATTCTCTGGCTGACACACACATGTAGCTCCATCCCCTTTGAGAGTGTGTCCATTTCTGATGAAAGCAACTGTTAGGCCTAATTAGTAAATTGGCAGCGGTTCTTATCCGCTTGAATCTCTGTGTGTGCGCACATGTGTGGTCCATCTTATAACGTGCATTGTTAGTTGAGTTTGTGCGCCAAATTGGGACATTACAAATCAGTGAAAGCATTTCACACCCTTATCCCAGAGTGAAAGTTCACGGTCAACATTTTCCCCTGCACATCTGTGGTAGAATGCAACTCCACATCAATAAATGCGAGTAACACAGTGGGGATGTGTGCCCTAAAAGACCTCACAGTGAGGTAATAAAACTTTTCTCTATCTCTCGCAGATGTCGGCGATTGAAAACATGGCCGAAAAGCTGGAATCCTTTGGCTCTTTGAAGCCAGACGCCGGTGACATCATGCGTTCCGTTCCCTCCATGTTCGACTTCCGGGCTCCGCCCACCACACTTCCTGAGACACTGTTACGCAAAGGCAAAGAGCGCTACACCTGCAGGTAACAATGTCGATGAACACTCACTTTCTCCTAGCACATTATGAACATATCTTATTAAAAACTCTTGAATGATCTACTTTTCGAATAGCACGAGTGAAACAAACGAAACAAAACAAATAACTAAACAAACATATCTTAATAAAATAAACAATAAAACTAAGAAAACTGTATAGTAACTAAACAAACAAATCTAAAAAGGATTATATAGGAAGTAAATGACCAAAACTAAGCAAATTGGATAGAAACTAAACAAACAACTGCTGCTGGTAATTAAACAAACTAATAAAAAAATTATGTCATAAACAAACAAAACGCAATTTTAATTATAACTTCATTTTATAGTGCAGTGGGTTCACTAGTATGATAACATTAGTATTGGGCTGTCACGGTAATCAATTTTCACTATAGGATTAATCAGGGCCAAAGAATCTTTGATACCTTTATTTCGGATTCCTAATATATTATACAGTATATATATATATATATATATATATATATATCTATATACAAGCTATATCAGTCAAATTCAATCTTTTACTTTGTTTAAAGATGTTTCATGTTGCCCTGTCAACCAGATAGTAGGTGCTGCATTATTTGCAAAATTATTGTATGTGTAGTATTATATAATATCAGTATTTTAATTTAAATATTCAGTTTTGTTAACACTGGTATATTGTGACACCCTTAATTAAGATGAACGAAAGCATAATAAATAATATTAAGTAATATTTATAAAAACTTTTGTTTGTGTTTTGTTGTATCATTAATAAGATGTTTAGTACATTTGTTTGCTGTTTTAAACGGAGGTGCCAGCACTGAGCATGGATGCAGGGTGTTTTTTGTGTGTGTGTGTGTGTGTGTATTGCTGAGTATTGTTCCTGGAGATCTGTTTCCTTCCCCTATAGATACTGTGGCAAGATATTCCCACGCTCGGCCAACCTTACAAGACATCTACGGACACACACGGGAGAGCAGCCTTACAGGTGACACATTGTCCCACACACACACTAATATATACTGTATGATGTAATTCATATACTTAGCAAATAGCATGTAGCACATCAGTTGAATTATATATTAATACACAAACCATTAAGCTATGATGAACTATATTGCAGAAGAATTGTTTATTGTGATCTTATTAGTAATAAAATACTTTTTGAAACGTTAGTGTATTTGTACTGCTGTACTGCTCCCACAATTTAATAATTTGATACATTTTATTTCTGTTACATTTTTTCAATAATGTCAGTATAATGTGTGCATAAATTAGAATATATAGGATATTTAATTGCATGTAACCATAATATGAACAAATATCATAATTTGGAAAAGACTGAGGTGACTTGACTTTGTCTTGGCAAAACTGAGCACAGTTTGTGACATTGTTGAGGTCTCTTTTGAAATGCAAAAGTAGATCTATTGGGTCTTTTTCTTGACAACAAGCAAGAAAAGAGTTCACTTCTGAAGTGAATTGTTCATATATTTACCACAGAAGACAAATCTCCCATCTTGAAAAAACCTGTAACTTATCAGGAAACTTAAAACACCGTTTTTAGGACAGAAAAAAATTGTGGAATTAATAAAATCTTCATAATATATATATATATATTAGTATATATATTATACTATATATATATATATAATATTATATATATATATATAAATTTTTTCCATTTTATATTTTGATAACACAGTTATTGTTATTGGGTAAGAGTGAGGTGACGTCCACAAGAGAGAAGGACAGACAGACACAAAGGGAGACTGAAGGAAGTGTGTATGAATAATGGAGGTGATGAGTGGCATACAGCTGCAGGCCAGCAAAGGCAGCTGGGTAATTAGGCCTGTATTTGGGGCTCAGACTCTTT
The DNA here is from genome assembly GCA_018155175.1 of Sinocyclocheilus anophthalmus. NCBI lineage: Eukaryota > Metazoa > Chordata > Actinopteri > Cypriniformes > Cyprinidae > Sinocyclocheilus > Sinocyclocheilus anophthalmus. Next base: position 32,279 of record JADLZN010004782.1, read on the forward strand.
CAGGGAGTTTTAAAATACTGCACAGAAACAGGCGTGCGCACACACTGCGTTTGTGGTCCGTCTGACCACAGGGGAGGTTTGTACAGGGCTGTGTTACTTTCCAGATAGCCTAAATCTCCTTGTTCTGGCAGCACTTTAAACGAGCCGGTGATCAGCCTTTAACTGCAATTTAATTTCTATTTTTTCTGTTGCATTTGAAGGAGGGCGAGATGGAGAGAGAGAGAGGGAGAGATAACAGGTTCCTGGGAGACGCAGTTTAGTGCACAACTCTACGGTGGAGGGGAAGATATGATCACGTAATCATACGGATAATTCTGCGTGAAGAGACTTGGCACATGCAGTCGCTTTCAGAGCAGAGGGAGGATGTGGACGAGAGAGTTTTGAGTGTTACCGAGTTGGCCAAAGATTAGAGACAAAGAGTTCATGACCACTCAGTCATGTGTGTAGGACCCTGCGTGTGTGCGAGACGGATAACACGAGAGAGTTTGATTTCTCGTGTCTGTATATTGTAAATACTGTACTGTCTAATTATGTTCATATGTGTCTGTGTGTCCACAGATGTAAGTACTGCGATCGTTCGTTCAGTATTTCGTCGAATCTTCAGCGTCACATCCGTAACATCCATAACAAAGAGAAACCCTTCAAATGTCATCTTTGTGACCGCTGCTTCGGGCAACAAACCAACCTGGACCGGCACCTCAAAAAACATGAGAACGGTAATTTATCAGGTATCCTCACATTTATACAGACATATAAATAAATAAACAAATTAATTAAATTGATATAAAAATATATGTCATTTATATAAAAATTGTGTATTGTATAAAAATCTATCTAAACATATATTCATAAAAAACACCCATTTATATGTTTAGCATTTGTAAATAACCTTATCAATAATATTTGCATTAATACGCACAAAAGATACTAAAATATGTTGTGTATGTGTAGGCACGGCAATGTCGTCGCCCCGTTCAGAGCTGGACAGTGGTAGTGCCATCTTAGAGGACAAGGAGGACTCGTATTTTAACGAAATACGGAACTTCATCAGTAACACAGCACAGAACGCCACATCTCCGTCACACTCTGAGGAAGGGTAAACACCATCTTCTTCCTCATACTCATAAATACACCGTTGACACACAAAAACCTACTTTTATTGGGTAAAACAGCTCACTCATCATCAGAACCTTGGCTATCTATCTATCTATCAAATCAGTGTATATCTAAAGTCCACAGATTGAACTTCTATGAGAAATTTTAAATATTCACATTAGAAATAGTCATGTGTGGGCTCACACACACACACGCAAACGGAGTGTCCATTAGGCTGTCAGTCATCAGTTGGCGCTAGTTGCCTCAGGCAGATTGGAGGTTATTATACACAAACATTACTGAACACAACACTTCTCATGCCGTATTCATTAACCCTCACCTCTGAGTGAATAGCATTACATGAAAGAAGCGGACTGGTATCGCAGTGTGTATTAACTGCACATGTGAACGTATATTCTGTACGGTTGTTAATCATTAGCCTGTCGCCTGCAGTTTTTAAGAGCAAAGATTAGGGCAGGTCTCCAGCAGGACGTGATTACTGATTGGCCGATTGCGAGCGCGTGCAGAACGCTGTTGACTTTTTGCTGTGTGCGCGTACATGAATTTTGCCATCTGCATATGATAATTATCGCTGATCATTTCCCAGCAGTGATCATCAGGTTGGATGACGGTTTAAATGTTTGACCTGGTCATCTGTGTGTGTGACATAAGATCTTACGGCCTTATGTTTTTTTTTGGGGGGGGGGGGGGGGGGTTTTGTTTTCCTTCATTGTTTCATTAAAAAGATCCTAGAGTCATTACAACATCGGCTGTGTGTGTTTGCACGCGTCCCACATCTGGTCCCAACATGTGTTTGTGAACAGGAAGTAGGTGTGGGAGAGGAGGTCAGAGGTCGTTGAATGTTTCCTGTCAGAGTGACTGCTCCTGATAGGTACTTTATCCTCCACAAATTACCACAGCTCTCTCTAATTACCCGATCTGTTTTCATCATCTCGCCATCGCTGCCTCTCTCGTTCTCTCGTTCTCTCTCTCGCAGTATAAGCGGGGTGTGGAGTGATGAGAGAAGGTGATTTCAGGGATTATCCGAGATGTGAAAAGGGCTTTATATGGCTCACCCTGCAGAGTTACGCTAATCTGAGGGTAGAACGGAGATGTAGATCTGAAATAGATGTGTAGAGGTGAGAGAGGAAACCTAGAGGAAACATGTTATTGCTTAAAGACATAATGGATGGATGGATGGATTGGGAAATAGATAGATAGATAGATAGATAGATAGATAGATAGATAGATAGATAGATAGATAGATAGATAGATAGACAGACAGACAGACAGACAGACAGACAGACAGACAGATTTTCATTGCACATCTTGTACACACAGACTTGTATTTTCTCATACTCTCTGTATTTGTAATTTTTCTCTCTGTTTTTAAAGTTCAGATAGGAAGTTGCTATTTTTAAGTCAAGGAAATAGTAGAATCAAGACAAAACAAGTGAATCAGTCTTAATGGGGCTCCTTTGGCTGGCATATATTTGTGTGTGTGTGTGTGTGTGTGTGTGTGTTTGGTAGCTGGCCTCTGTCTCTGTGGGGAAATGGCTGCTTTGGCAGCTCCTTCTCTCCACTCACCAAATGGGCTGTCAGCTAAATATTTGGCCTATTAGATGAATTGAAGATAAAGAAGAAAATAAACTAGGGAAAGAGGAGATGTGAGCTGTTTGAGTGAGAGAGAGAGCTGAAAATAAGTGAGAGGAAGTGCAGGGGCCTGCTGTCTAAGTGCCCTGCCAATGGGCGGCTCATTTCTGCCAACCAGGGGCCCTCATAACTGATGACAAACAGTCTCTTTCTCCAACACACACTCGCCTTCTTTCTTTGAGCATTTCCTCTCATTTAGAAAGCATTGGCATGTGGTTCTACTTTTTAAGGTGGTTTATTTTTTCGAGACAAACAAAACTTGGTTTCAGCGCTTAATGATTTTCTTTCTGTAATCAGGGATCGGCATATCAGTCAAAAATGCATGCCTGCATAACGTCATTGCAAATGATCCTCTCTGTTCTCCGTAGGCTGAACGGCAGTCATTTTGATGGCGACAAAGCCCTGCCTGGTCAGGGGTCACGTGACCTGGATGAAGAAGAAGGGGAGGGGCTTGGAGCAGAGGAAGAGGAGGTGGAGCATAGCGACAGTGCCAGGAAACCTAGCGGGGACGGCGTGCCTAGCAGTCTGGATCATGACATAAACGATGACATCGATTTCGAGGGACCAGATGATCTGGAGATGAATAGCAAATCCTCGCCACGAAGGTATGTATACAAAAAAACTTATATCCATTAAATTTTTTAGTTGTAAATTAATCTTTATATCCATTCATTTTTTGGGTTGTAAATTAATCTTTTAAAATAATCTCTGCATCATTTGCAGGTTTAATGAGGATGAGGATGATGAAGATCACAGCAGTTTCTCCACGCTGGATCACATCCGTCACTTTAGTGTGGAGGATGGAGACCTCAGCGACAGTGATGTCACCAGCTTTGGTCCCGCCCACCTTCAAGAAGGCATCAAGCAGCCTCTATACAGGAAATCTAAGTCACAGGTATTACCATGACAATTGGTCGGATACTAACCTTATAGAGCACAAAATTAAAACTATCATTTAAAACTGTACTTAAAAAAAAAGTATTACTGTTTATAGTATTTTTTAAAACAAATTACTTATTTAAATACTAATATTTTATTTTAGAGTTCTTAATAATAATTAAAACAGAACAATAATTCGAGTAGTAATAATAAAGTATTATTATATGCAATTATAAAAACGCCTGTGATATGTTTGTGTATTATAATTAACATATTATTATTTTATTAATGATTATCACAATATTAAACAATATTAAATGTTAAATTAATATTTAAAAAATACCAATAGTACTTTTTAATTAACTGATATTTTATTTTGGTAAATATAAATTAATTAACAGTACTTCATTGATTATTATTAATAATAATTAATAAGTATCAAATTGCCATAATATTAAATAAATACTTTAAATAAATTACTTATTGAATTAACTAATATTTTTTTAATTTTTGTATTATGATTATTTAATTTGTATATTATTTATTGCTAGTATTATAACATAAATTCTTCTTATAATAATTAATAATAAGTATCACATTTTCTGTGAATACAATTTGTGTATTAAAATTAACATTATTGTTTTATTATTTATATGATTAATTATTAATAATACAAAAATTATTAGCATGATTTTTTAAATTATAATTATAAATGTTTTTATAAAATAAATTTTCCATTAATATAGTTGGTGTATTTTTAACTGTATATCTCTCCTTTTTCAAGGCATATGCTATGATGCTGTCTCTAGCTGATAAGGATCCACTCCATTCGTCTACCCATAATGCCCCAATGTGGCACAGCTTGGCCCGCGCTGCAGAACCCAGCGCCATTCAGTCTCTCAGTCACGTATGACACGCCCATGTACCATGTGACCTAACTTAACATTGTGTTACACTTCTGCCAGAGTCCCTGGTCCACACTCACACCTGCACAAGTGCCCAGATCCTCATTCACTTCCACCACACACACACACACCCAGATCCTGTGCATAGCAGCTCACTGTCCAACAAATGATTGATTGACTGTTCGATTGACTTGTTGATCGAGTACAGTTTATAGGAATGATATTAGTGTCAGTAATTTTGATGGTGATGATGAAGACGATGATGACAATAGTAGTAATACGTAATAATAATTCTATTTATTCTGCCAAGTTCCAATGTTTTGCACAGCAGTGGCAGCTGGTGAACAGTTTTTGAGATTGCTAATGAAAAGTCGGTGTCATGATTGTGAGTTTTGTCCGCTAAAACCGATGGTTACTAAGAGTAACAAATGAGAGTCTTCCACAAGACAAATGTGATCGCAAACTATTACCGCCTACCAGCCTGTAAATATCTTTAGAATTAACGCCATCACACACACAAACAAATAAACGCAAATACAGACACGCAAAACAGCCGTGTTTTTCAAGCATTTTATCAGTTTCCTTTAAGTCTTGTACAGAAACGTACAAGTTTACAAACTTATGCGAGGGGTCATGGGGTTAGCGTTTCTCTTTTAAGATATTCTCCAGGGGTTTGTGAATTGAAAAATTTAATCAGATACACATAAAAGGTGTGACCTTTAGACCTCTCACTGATGCTGCTTGTAAAAAAATAAAAAAAATAAAAAAGGTGTACGGAGCGAGAAGTTGACTATTTTCAAGTTCTGTCAAATTAAAGCACTGCATTACCTTCAACCCACTTTCTCGCCAGTTTGTGCGAAAACATGCTCTTTTTAGTTCGTTTATTTTTGAAGTTGGAAAAGTGGTTGTAAAACAAATGCTAGAAAAATCATTTTGTTTTTAGTTTTTTTCTAAATTGAAAATAAATTAGTTTAAGAACTGAATCTGTAGAACTCGCGTAAAGGGCATTTTATCATTTCCACGGTAACCTTTTCCATTAGTTGGCGAATGATACCACTAAATAGCCTGAATGCTAGTCTTTAGCTACACCGTCCTTGTGTGTCTTTCATTTATAGACAATCATGGGTTCCTTGTTTAATTTTTTTTTCCTCTTGTCGTTTGTTGCTTTGTTTTTGTCTCACGTTCTTTCTTGGTTGATGTCCTCAATGTTATTGCCGTGTATCTTGAAAGTTGTATTTATTTCTCTGCAAACTGTAGTTTGTTTACTGAATAGCACTGCTCTCAAGCGCCCCCTTGTGTTGAAATGAAGAATTTCTCACTGAAAATTTGGGGGGGAAGAGACTCTACTGGGAATTGTAGAAAGGTCTGAATGCCAGATAGTATTAAACATACCATCACAGCTTATACTTCTAATAAAACTGGTAAATGATATAGATATTACTTAGGTTTTTTTGTATGACAATTTATTGATTCAACTGCAAAATATATAAAAAAAGAGAGAAATAGAGAAAAAAGGAAAATAATAAAAACAGCTGATATTATTTCTTCATAAAACGCATGATTGGTCCAAGCTGTACCTGACATTTTCTATGGTTGTCTGCAAGCTTGTGTGACGTTTGGGTCCATGTTGATTTCTTGTGCCAAACCTAGAAGAAATGTCAGATTTCGTTTATCCTCACGAGGTGAAGGACCAGATCTTTCCTAATTCACTTTGGTTTTGTTTTGTTTTTGTCGATGTTTATAATCCCATTTTTAAAAGTAATCAGTGAGTTGAGGTACTTCTGTTTTAATGCTTTCTACAATGTAACTGTATTGCATTATAATTCAATACTGTGGGAGGAGTTACTGAGAAATAAAAAAACTCCTATGTGGGCGGACTCTGCACTCTCACATGGGCTCTGTCTCTGTTTGTCTCTTTTTCTCTTTTATGGTGACTAGGGGAAAGAAATGTCAAGGTCATATTTCTCCCCAAAATTAAAAGAAAAAAATATAGAAATTGTATTTTGCATAAAAAAATGAGGACAAAGATTGCTTGCATTATAGCCGTTTTAAGCATTGGCATTAAAACCAAAAAAAATTTAATGTGAATAAATGTTTTATATATTATTATTATTATTGTACTAAATTTAATTTGCTGATTCTAATGTAAAAAATCACTGAGTCCACATATATTATGGGCATATACTGTATATATACAGTATATGACCATAAATATTATAATTCAAATTCACATTATTTTAATAATTACAATTATATTGTGCAGGCACAATGTTTTTATTTTGTATTTTTTACATTTCAGTATAAAGATTTTTTTTCATGACAATGAAAAAAGTAAGTATATCTTACAGTAGTATTTATTGTACTAAATTTTATTTATGCCAATTTGAATGTAAAAAATCAAAACAATATATGATTACAATTATTACAATTCATTGTCATTAAAAATTATGAAACATTTCTAATTAATTTTTGCAATACATTTTGCAATAGGCTACTGAATGATGTCACAAAAAAGTCCTAAAAATAAGCTTAATTTTCTCAGATATAATTTTGTTGATTCCCCCCCTCCGCTCCCCTTGATTTTTAGGTAAATTGTGCTTTATCCATAATTTCGAGACCAAAATATGCTGATGCCACTTGACGTTGCAAAGCAGTGACACTCAATGTGCCACAGACACACATGTTTCTGAAAGACAGACAGAATAAAATTCTAGATAGCTGCTCCCTCACACACCCACTTGTATTATTTCACACCGAGACACATAAAAATCTGGTTCACACTGCCAGACGGACACAGCGCGAGTCTGATCCCCGGTCATCACTCGCACACAGATCCACTGTCCCGCAGCCAGAGAGAGACTGCAAGAGAGAGAGAAAAGCGGCTGAAAGGGAAAGGAGGGAGGCAAGAATGCACGCTGCACTCGTTTGTTTGAGGGAAATGATGGATGAGGTGGAGAGATGTGATGACCTGGCTCATCGCTCAAACTCTCAATGAGAAACAACATTCGACTGACGTCTCTCATTGTTTAAACGGGTTCCAACTTCTCCTGCCAACCCGGTCAGAATCCCTCGTTCTCACCCTCATAATTCTCCCTCCTGCTTTCCTAATCATATTCCCGATTGTCTTTCTTTTTTTCCAGAGGGATGCCATTTTTATAACTCTCTCTTCCAGTCCATCTATTCTTCTCCTTCTGTCTTTCTCACCCTATTATTCTCTTTCTATCTCTCTGATTTGTAGTGGGTGGATGCCATTGTGGACAGAGGGGTGATGACTGCTTGTCTGGGATCGAGGCTTTGTGTGTGATGAGAGGCAGCGTGGGATTTACTTGGGGAAATTAGTTAAGACCTCTTTTGTGTTTCCTGGCATTTTCACTCAACATAAACTCGATCCCTGTCCACATTACGAGGGTTAGACGACACTGCCACGCAAAGACAAAACACAGTCACTCACTACACACTACAAGTCTCTCAACCAAAACAAATCATTTACTCACCATTGTATTGTTATGAACCTCTATGATTTTCTTTCTTCTGCAGAACACTTTTTTTTTTGTCCATACAATAAATGTCAATACTGTGTTGTTTTGGACCTCATTGACTTTCATTCTGTAGACAAAAACTGTTCTTTAAAATATCTTCTTTTGTGTTCCACAGAAGATAGAAAGAAATACAGGTTTGGAACAACATGAGGATGAGTAAATGAAAGAATTATAATTCTTTGCATGAACTATGCATTTAAGGCTTGTTTAAATGGAGCCCCTAAAAGGACATGGTGATGGTTAGAAAAGAAAAGAAAGAAATTGGAGTAAAATTATATTTCAATGCTTTTGCATTATCAAGCAAAACTTTTGCAATCCCCTTAGAAAGTTTGCTTTCACTCGCAAAATTTTTATGATGGAAATAATATGAGGTGAGAGGAAAAACTATATTTCAGTGCTTTTGTGAGTGAATGAAGAGTTTCTTGGGAGAACACAATAGTTTTGCAAAAACATTGAAATATAATTTTTCCTCCCATCTCATATTTTTTCATCTCACAATTCCATTAGGGGGGGGGGGGGGGGGGCTGCGCAGATTGACATTGATCTAAAAAAAACAAAAACAAACGGAAGAAATTTTGTTCGGTTTGTTGTAAAGTGTGAACTAGCATGAAAAATGTGTCAAATCAAATCAACAAAACATTTTTCACCATTTTTCTGCATTTTGTAAGTACTCAAACAGTAGGATGTGACTTATAAAAACTGCATTTATTTGAGACTAAGGTAGCGCTACAATAAGGTTACATTTATTAACATCAGTTAACTACATCAGTTAACATGAACTATAAGAGAAATGCATCTAAAGAATTTATTAATCTTGCTAATGTTAATTTCACTTTTATTAATACAATTAATACCAAAATTGTATCTGTTAATACTATTAGTGGAAAAAGTAATTTCCAAAGTTGTGCCGGATGAAGACCTGACTCGTCGAAACGGTGTCATTTCAGTGTGCAGACATCTGTTGTTGTTGTTTTTCACTGCACACGCGCCCAATTTGTACCTTTGCATATATATACATGGAATAGTATATATATATATACCCACACGCTACGTGTGTGGTTGTTGTGTGTGTGTGTATAATTTGAAAGGACTGAGTTAGTTCATATGAACTAACAAATGAAACCCAGTGGCTTTTTAAATGCCATTAACAAAGATGAATAAATACTGTTACAAATGTTTTGCTCATTGTTAATGTTAGTTGATGTATTAACTAACGTTAACTAACGGGAACTTACTATACAGTAAAGTGTTGTCGAGATCAAAGTTGCCCCTTATTTAAGTGGAAACTGAAATGTAAGGTACACACCAGCGCTTGAACAGTAAAAGCGGTGTCACACCCGCTTTTGGTCAGTGCAAGCCGTCAGTCTCTGAGCTCAACGGAGCGTTCTGCTTTGATGAGGTCATCATGGGTCAGCCAGCTCTGATGAGGTCACAGCAGATCGTCCCACTTTGATGAGGTCTGCTGGAGAAGGGTTTGTGGGTGCTGTAGTAGGGTGAAGGTGATAATGGGTCCACAGAAGAGGAAAAGAGGCCAACATGGACCATTACTGACCAGCTGTTTGCCGTGTACGTCTGTCAAAGATCACAGGCCGCGGCTTGTACGTCTCCCTCTACAGGGCAGCATCTCGACCCTCACATACTGTCAATATGAGTGTGTGTGAGCCCCTCCTGAACACACAATTTGTCCTTCTCAAGGGAGTGGATGTGTTTGACGGTGGAATTTCCCATCACACTCATCAGAGCGTATGGATCTATCTAATGAACTAATGAATCTTTTGGCATGGGTACAACACAGCCGCACGTGTGTTGCACACGACATCCCACTCTCATATGTGTGTTCAAACATGGGCCCCTCTCTTTTATGTCGACTGAAACATGCCCGTACTGCCGCCACCCCACAGTGGCACCGCAGCCCTGGTCAGGACATCTATCAAGGCCCCTGAGTGCAGGGCGTGACACTGCTGGCACTCTCTTCCTGATTAACTTGGCACTGTTACCTGCCCCCTTGCCAGACACAACAGCACCCGATGTGCTTAATGGTGGGCTGGTACGGAAGGCACTGCAGGCCTTTCATACATGATGGGCATAGAAAGAGTGACATCTTTAAAGTGATTTCTACTACAACAAGCCATGACTGGCTGTGTTTTTACCACAGCTGATTCTTAAAGGCCATTTACACCAAGGATGACAGCTATAACAAGAACTTAAACTACAAAGTTTAATTATACTAGAATTATACTCCACCACAGCTGTAACACAGCTGTAACTGTCACAAAAAAACAACATTGTTGACAGCCAATCAGAATCCACTGGACTTTAATGCTGGAGGCAAAAATGGCGACAAATGCCGTGGCGTTAGATTAACTTAACTGAATTATCAGTTTTATAACATTATAATGCTTCTCAGTCATGACGTCAATTCATAAAGGAATGCTTTTTAAGGGTACGTTTACACGATAATGATGTATACAAAATGGAAAACGTTTTCATTTTTGAAAACTTTATGTGAAAATGACTGAAACATTGTCACCAGGGTTGCCAGGTTTTCACAACAAACCCGCCCAATTGTTCCCTCAAAACTAGCCCTATCCACTTAAGTCGTGACATAAGAAATGCTGTTTCCGGCTCCAAGCCTCAACTCGTTTCACATAAAAATACTATCTCAACAGCTGTTTATTCATATTACACATTTAAGCTAAACATTAAAAAACTTAGTGTACACTACAGTCTCTGTGCTCACAGCGTACCAGACACAAATCATTTTATATTTATTTATTTATTTTTTCAATGTCTGACTTCGGTATGGAGTTAAGGGTTAGGATTATAATTTTTCTGGTAGTATTCTGTTAGTATAGCGGATGAGGGGGGGGCATTGTTTTTTGGCATTGTTACCCTGGTAAAATTTGCATTCCAGGGGCTAAATATCACGTTGCTGGGGTCGCTTCAATCCGCGGACATGAAAAACAACCTGCAGGGACAGTGTTAAAGTAGCCCAATTCCACGGGAAAACCGCAGACTTGGCAACACTGGGTGTCACTTTGGACAAAAAAAAAAAATTTCAAAACAGGCCTGACGAAACACGTAACCTTTTTATTTATTTTTATAATTTTTTTATTTCCCCATCTCTATCTTCCTTTGATGTCATTCTGCTGCTCACACTCCAGTCTAGTCTAGTAGGTGGTGGTACTGCACCTTTAAGTTGAGTTGCTAACCGCCATAAAACCCGAAAGAAGACGACAAAACACATAATACGCATAATTCGGCATGATTACGTCACCTTTTTCACAAATTTGCATATTTGTTTGCACGGAGACACAATACCGGTAACCATTTTTAAAAATGCACCTCGAAACCCATTTTCAAAAGTTAGCATTTTCTGGCCCCAAAAACCATAGATAGGCTTTGTATACGTAGATGCCTCATTAGCAACTGTTTCTATGGGCCGCTATACATACATAAGCCCTCCTATATTGGAAGGATCAAATTGACGTCATTATTGATTATACAATTATCAATGAATATTCGAAGATGCCACAGTCCTTACCATATCTATATGGTTCCGCCCCACTCTCGCATTCTCACGTGTGAGGTAATCCCGTTTCTTCGGAATTTAAATCCCGTCGGTTTTTACAACCATCGGCTGTGCAGGATTGTGGCATCTTCGAATATTCATTGATTATTATGGTGAATGACGTCAAACTGACCGTTGCAAGATGGCGGACGTGTCTACGTGCCTGGAGCTGTCGAATGAGGCATGTACTATCTATACCCAAAACTCCGTTGACCTGTAAATTAACGGCCAAAAAACATATGTTTTCCGTTTTTAGTTAAAAACCCCTAAATCGCTAACAAGTCTGTTGACCAATTGATTAAGAACTTCGCAATTTACTTGAAAAACGCAGTGGCTTCAAAATGTACGTTTGAGGTAACAGACTGTGTGGTTTTAATGTTGAATAACAAAGCTGTCTTTAATTAACTTGTTTAACATTATAGCCTAAATCCAAAATCGCTATTTTAAAAGCCCCATGGATCAAAATCGCTAATTATCAAGGCTAAAGGTTTTAGGACTACAAACTGAATAGCTCTACTGAATACGTAAATCTAGAGATCAGATAAAAAGATGCTTTTACTTTAGTGAATGATTGTTGCGTAATAGCTCAGATTGTCACAGAGCGGAGAACCAGGAGGTTTATGCCCTCCAGTGAGGCTTCTTCTTTCAATACATCTCTCGCAAATCGCACACTATTTTCATCCCACGCTGTTTTTGATAAAGTCAGGCCGGTGGCAGCTGTGGCTGGATACGTGACAGCTCGTAGCTCGTGCGGCGGCCCCGTTAAAGACTGGCGGTTTCATTCGGGTATGTGTTGTGATCCCCCGGGAAACGGGTTATTAGCGTTATTGATGGGCACTCAGTGCGAGCGGCGGATGCCGGCATGCATATGGTTTTAATATGACAAGACGTGTTAGGGGGACAGCTTACTGTTAAAAATGCCTCAGAGATCCGTGGACCTGACGTAAAGGGCTGTTAACGCTGAAATTGGATAAAAAGTCAGTTGTGCACTTGGAAAACCACTTACCTTAGATATGCATGATGCACTGAAATTAAAGGTTGCTCATCGACTGTAGTTAGAGCTTTATTACTATAATTTGGACCCTCAAGATAGTTTCACTGGTTTGTGGAAATACGCTGCCACATTTCCTTTCAGTACAGGCTAATGCGCTGATACACCCACCACTTAGTGCCACAACAATCTAAACACACAATCGCAATCTTGTCTGATTGAGCACCAGCAAAGACCACATTCTGAACACTATTGAACTTAGTTCAACCAGTCTGTGCATCAGGACACCGGGGCTAGTTGACACAAGGTCTGAATCTAGTGTTTTCACAATTTGTATGTTGGTTTCAAATACCTCAATAACGTCAGAATAAAAAATTGTTTCGGTCAATTACGCAGCCCAAACTAAAATTCAGTAGCTTCATATTTTGTAAAAAGCTGTTGGGTAAACAAATGAACACCATAAAATCAAACTAAATGTATTAAGACAAGATACAACTCAAATACAGAACTCAAGGTGATGATACACGGGGCAACTTTTTGAGCAATGTTGCTGGGCAATGTCGAGGTCAACGGGCAACCAGGTGAGACACAGGGCCCACAGCCGATCGAAAGTATCCAGACAGAAATTTTTGTTGCCCACTCTCAATGGGAAAGTGCCCAAGACACATTGCTCAAAAAAGTTGCCCCGTCTGTTTACACCTTTAAATATTGGGTTGGCGGTCGGGGCACATTTTTATTGGGGGAAGTTGTCATGTAGGCCTATTTTAAGTGTTGAAATGTAATTTATTAATCACTAAATTTGTTAGCCAAAACAATGGTGTTATTTTCTATAACAACTTTTACATCACTCTGTCATTGTTTTGAGTTCATCGTTTTACTGATTAAAATGTACCTGAAAAGTTCAATGTTTCATTGATTCCTTATGACAACTTTCCCCACTATTGAGTCAATGTTTAATTCAATTCAATTCAAGTTTATTTGTACAGCGCATTTCACGATACAAATAATTGCAAAGCAACTTTACAGCAAATTAATGTACAATATTTAGTGGTAGCTTATCAGTGGGGAATGCGAGTGAAGTACATAAATAATATGGCCAGAAATTGTACGGAAAAAAAACAATGAACGTAATCAACAGATGATGAACACTATTACGCAATTATATATGTACAATCAAATTATAGCAAAAATGTGGTAGCTGTAAGTTGTGTCAGGGTTGCATATCCCTGAGGGTCCTCGCGAGGGGTGCATCATATCTTCTCGGTGGTTCTGGATCCAGACTGAAGCTCGTGGCAGAAACAGAGAAACAAATAGACATAATTAGTGTAGTTGCTGTTCCAACCAAGCAAAAATTATTTCTTCAACCCATGCTAAAGAATATTAATGTGTATTTGATCAGATATAACTGCAGTACAGGATTATGATATGCATTATTTGAATGCCTGGCCAAAAGAGATGTGTCTTTAATCTAGATTTAAACAGAGAGAGTGTGTCTGAACCTTGAACGTTATCAGGAAGGCTATTCCAGGTTTTGGGAGCCAAATGCGAAAAAGCTTACCTCCTTTAGTGGACTTTGCTATCCTAGGTACTCCCAAAAGTCCAGAATTTTGCGACCTTAGGGAGCGTGATGGATTGTAGCGTGGTATAAGACTAGTTAGGTACGCAGGAGCTATTGCCTTATAGGCAAGTAATAATATTTTTTTAACTGATACGGAACTTAATAGGTAGACAGTGCAGAGACTGTAAAATTGGGGTTATATGATCATATTTTCTTGACCTGGTAAGGACTCTAGCCGCTGCATTTTGGACTATCTGTAGCTTGTTTATTGAAGACGCAGGACAACCACCTAGCAGTGCATTACAATAGTCCAGTCTAGAGGTCATGAATGCATAAATGTAACAGTTTTCTGCATCAGAAACAAGTAACATGTTTCGTAACTTGGCAATGTTTCTAAGATGGAAGAATGCTGTTTTTGTAACATGGGAAATATGATTTTCAAATGAATGTTTAATGATTTATTTTTCATGGTCAATAACGGTGGAAGTGTTAACAAGCCTAGGTAATTGTCTTCACAGAAACTGACTTTGTGACAACTAGCCTACCACATGAATGGTAAAACTGATTGTCCGAGCTTCTGGCTTGACCACCGGCACGCCACTATACTGCATCGGGCGCCACCTAGTGGCCCTCTTGGAGACTGACCCATGCTGACGCTGCACGAATCCCTGCTCATTGACATTCACCCAGAACCTGCTAAATGATCCCTGAATAATTTAGATTAATGATGGGGTCCTGTTAAAATAAAAAACGTATGATTGTGCTCTTTACGTATACACAGAGATGCTGGGTGTTGATTTTTGTCCTTCACCGAAACGAGGGGATTTCCAGTGTCTAATGTGGCGTTCACAGGGCGCGTCACATCTCTATCCGTTGAGCTGAGTCTAGTAGAGTGTCAACTAGGGACAAAAATAGTTATTTAACGATTCTGGATCCTTAACTGAAAAAGGAAAATAACATCTAAGTAGGCCTAGTATATTTGAAGAATCGTTAACGGAACATTCTGGAAATGACTCGGTATCCCAGACCTTTAGCGGCCAGTTCTGTCACGTCCTTTAATTTTTTCGCTAATGAAAACGAGGCCGTGAGGGATCAATGTTGTTGTAGTAGTCCCGTAGACTTTCTTTTACTCTATTAAGTAGCCGTGTTAAGTCAAATTTAGTCCCCAAATTCCCCATTCCCCAAGAGTTGCAAAGATTAATCTAATCATCTATTTAAACTAAAGTGCAACAAGTACACAAACAGATGAGGTTTTTACACCCTCCGAGATGCGTTCACAGACGGGTAAGTGTGGGAGTTTGCTGATACTCATCTCCAGAGCAGCACTTTGCCATTTAATGATTTGTTGTTTCTGTCCAAGAAGTGGCCCAAATGGTGCGAGACTCCATTGGGTTGATTTTCCTCAGGCTCACTTCAATTTTATCGCCGGTTCAAAAAGTCACGGCCCTCCGGGAACGGAGTGAGCGCCGAGAGAGAAGAGCGTGCGAAAAGACAGCGCGTGATAGCATCGCTTCGCTGGCGCTGTACGCGTAATTTCCGTGCTAAAGTTCCCGTCATATCGCATCTGACCTCTCCAATGGGTTCTTTCATGACAAACTACTGATCTGGCTGTCTTTCAAAACAGGAAGCTTGTCTTCGCTTATTAAACCTATCCGTGTCATACAAGCCTGGGTTGTGTAATTGTATAATGTGCATGCACAAAAACATATTCATTAAAGGGTTCATATGATGCGATTTCAAATTTTCCTTTCTCTTTGGAGTGTTACAAGCTCTTGGTGCATAAAGAAGATCTGTAAAGTTGCAAAGACTAAAGTCTCAAATCCAAAGAGATATTCTTTATAAAAGTTAGGTTCAACCACGCCTACCTAAAACGGCTGGTTCTAACACGCCCCCACATGTCTACATCACGATGTGGGAAGATTTGCGTAACGCCACCCAAATGTTCACGCAAAGAAAGAAGGCGTAACTTTTATTCTCGCTGTAGTATTGTTGCCGCCGCCGCCATGTTGTGGAGACGCTGTGTTTCATTGTGAAAGCAAAACTATTTTGGTTGGCCTTCCAAAAGAGGACGATATCCGCTTTGTCATGCCTGGAGCTGATCCGTGCTGGTCGATGAGGGAATACATCAACTTAGTGCTGGGGATCGCCGGATCGGCTTTCACCGTTGACGAAGCGGAGTCCAGCCCAGAGTCATCACATGTGGTTGCCGCAAGCCCGCAGGATGCTCCTTCGTCGAATCCGCCGGCCGGCGCAGTTCTCAAGACCGCCCGCCTCTGCTCACTCAAGCCGGCCGTCGCTCACTCTAGGCCTCCGGCCTCCGCTCACTAAGTGTGTGACGCTTGTTAATGTGAAAAGCGAAACTACTTTGTTTGGTCTTCAAAAGAGGACACGATAGAAATCAGTGGTTAAGTTGTATTTACAACACTGTTCCAGAACAGTTTCAACCCAAATATTTAGATGTGTGCAGAGCATTTTATGGAGGACTGTTTATTGATCCTGGGAGAGTTGACTACAATGCCGTCTGTTCTGACTCTCAGACTGTAAGTACGTTTTTTTTATAGTTAAAGAATTTGCCACTGACGATTCAAAAGCGAGTTTTTTGAGCAGTGTAGAGTAGGGATTGTTGTTTGTCATTTCTCTGATCACAAATGCAGACCGGGTTTTATGTTTAAGCGGCACAATGCAATGCAACGCAACGCATAAAAAAGACAGTATAAGTCATTATAATCAGTAATTATGCCCCACTGGATGCAACAAATGCCTCGTGTATAATGGGTTTTAATGTTTTTCGTCTCGTTTCGCACCGGCATCACCACACGATTGAGGTATTCGGCCAATCACAATGCACTGGTAGCTGGCCAATCACAGCACACCTCGCATTTTTTAGCCCGATGAGCTTTGTAAAAATATACGTGTTTCAGAAAGGCGGGGCATAAAGGAGAAAACAATAATGTACAGTATGTGGAAAATAATGTGGTTTTTTTTTTAACCTTAAACCGCATAACACACATTTCATTACACCAAATACACAAATAATGTTCTTTTTAGCAGCATCAAATGACCCCTTTAAGCACACAATACGGTGGCCGAGAGATGATCAAAGGGGCTGCAATTCCGAAAACAAATGCAAATAGAAATAGCACCAGCACATCAAGCAAACACCTTCATCAGTTTGACAGAAATGTGCTGCAAATACTCGCAACACAAACAAAGAAACGCGCTGCAAATACTCACAAAACAAACAAATAAAGAAATGCACTGCAAAAAAAAAAACACGCTGCAAATACTCACAACACAAAAAAACAGAAATGCACTGCAAATACTCACAACACAAGCAAAAACAGAAATGCACTGCAAATACTCACAACACAAAGAAACGCCCTGCAAAGACCCACACACAAACAAATCACGGCTCTGCAAACAAAGCCTGCAAATACCCCCCAACACAACAAAGAAATGCACAGCAAAATACTCACAACACAAGCCAAATAAAGAAAACACGCTCAAATACACCACAAACAAAGAAAACACTGCAAATCCTCACAACACAAGCAAATAAAGAAACACGCTGCAAATACAGAAACGTGCTGCAAATACTCACAACACAACCAAATACAAAAACACGCTGTAAATACTCACAACACAACCAAATAAAGAAACACGGCAAGTCGCAAACAGCACAACACAATTGCCCCAACAAAACAAAAATGAACTCATGTTTTTTTGGTGTATTGATTACCATTTGTATAACCAACACAGTTGTACAACACCATGGTTAAAAAACTATGTAGTGTAGTAAATCCTGGTTAATGAGTGCATGGTTACAGTACACCATTTTTGCTTATTTTTCTTATATATTAAAGGATTATTAGGAATTAATTTATAGTAGGCTATCGGTTCATTTTGGTAAGGTAAGTGTAAAAGGAAGTTAGCCAGCTTGACAACCTTGTACGTACAGTAAGTGGGTGATTCGCGAGTTATTAGGCTACTAATACCACAAAAAAAAAAGAGCCTAAGAATAGGTCAGGGTGTTAAAATAAACAAAACTCTCACCTTTCAGCGTGACAGTGCTGTCCAGCCGTGTATCACTGTGCGTCCCTTAAACTTTCGATGTGGTCTTGTCTATTTGCAGCGCGTTTCGTTATTTGTTTGTTGTGTGAGTATTTGCAGAGCGTTGTTGTATTTGCAGTGCATTTCTGTATTTGTTTGTGTTGTGAGTATATGCAGCGCGTTTCTGTTTTTGCAGTGCATTTCTTTATTTGTTTGTGCTGTGAGTATTGCAGCGTGTTTCTGTTTTTGCAGCACATTTCTTTATTGTTTGTGTTGTGAGTATTTGCAGCAAGTTTCTTTATTTGCAGTGCATTTCGTTATGGTTGGGGGTGTGAGTATTGGCAGCGCATTCGGTTTTTGCAGTGCATTTTTCTATTGTTTGTGTGGTCGAGTATTGGCGGCGGTTTTCGTTTTTGCAGTGCCATTTCTTTATTTGTTTGTGTTGTGGTATTGCATTGCGTTTCTGTTTTTTGCAGTGCTTTCTTGTATTTGTTTGTGTTGTGAGATTGCAGCGCGTTTGCTGTTTTGCAGGCAGTCTTTATGTTTGTGTGTGAGGATGCAGCGCGTTTCTGTTTGTTTGTTTACAAGTGCTATTCTTTATGTTGTGTTCAGTATTGCAGTGCGTTTCTGTTTTGCAGTGCATTTCTTTATTTGGTTGTTCCGTATTTGCAGTGCGTTTTCTGTTTTTGAGTGCATTTCTTTATTGTTTGTGTTGGTGAAGGATTGGCAGCGCGTTCTGTTTTGCAGTGCATTCTTATTGTTTGTGTTGTGATATTTGCAGAGCGTTATGTTGTTGGCAGTGCATTTCTTTATTTGTTTTGGTGAGTATTGCCAGCAGTGCGTTTCTGTTTTTGCAGGCATTTCTTTATTGTTGTGTTGGAGTATTGCAGTGCGTTTCTGTTTCTCCGTGCATTTCTTTATATTGTTGGTGGTTGTGAGTATTTGCAGGGTTTAGGTTTTTGCAGGATTTCTTATTTGTTTGTGTGGAGTATTTGCAGTGAGTTTCGGTTTTGCAGTTGCATTTCTTTATTTTGTTTGGTTGTGAGTATTTGCGTTCGGTTTCTGTTTTTGCTGTACCAGTTCTTATTTGTTTGTGTTGTGGTATTTACAGGCGTTTCTTAAGTGGTGGTGTTGTGGCATTTGCAGCATGGGGTTGGAAATTGACATGAAGATGTTTTTTTTTTTTTTGAAGGTGTTTTTTTATATTTGCATGGTTTTAATTGAATGAGTGAGCCCTTCTCGGCCACGTAATAAAACAAATAAACTATTGCGCATGTTTTATGCTGGTCGTGTATAAACAAACCACCGGTGCCAACCCCGTTGCAAGACAAGTCATTTTAGAAGATATTTCTTAAATAGCTACAGTTCATATTTATCTCAGCCTCAGTTTAATTATACTTTGAGTGAATGCAAAGATTGGTGGATACTGGCAGGCACTGAGGCCATGTAGTAAAACATAAATCCTCTTAACGCCGTCCCGCAAATTACATGGGCCTCCTTGACATTTCCCCCAGAGTACAGAAACTGTGAAAATGAAACAAGCAACAGCTACATAAGAAGTCTGTGGCTTTGTGTCTTATCCACCTATTCTTAACTAAAAGAGGAGTAGCCATTCTGGTGCAGCCTCTTCAGTAATATTAGATGCACAACTACTGGCCATTATGCGGCTTTGACATTACAAACTTATAGTACACAGTCCTCCACAGAATAAAAATTAAACAAAAGAGGAAGAGAAGGTGCCTGATCAGTAGCCTCACTGCACGAACACGTTGGGCGTGGTGGATCCAATCTAGGGGTGGAGATGGGGGGTTTAGGGCATCGGGGGTGGAGATGGGTGGGTAGGTTATATGTAAGGTGGGAGGAGTTGGATCTGGATCCAACCATGCCCCCTGGATCTTGTGTTCTGCAGTGAGGACCACCTCGCCCTGATAGCTCACGTACATCACGGTGACGTCTATTTGACGTCTGCATTTACATCTGCAAGACCTATTTTTTAGAGTGTTCTCATCTGCAATACATCTATAGGACGTTTCCTATCAGATGTCAAATAGACGTTTAGAAAATGTCTTTAAGATGTTTATGATTTGGAGTGTATGTAAAACTGACATCTTAAAGACATCTATCAGATGTTTGTATGATTTCCAGATGAAGCGATCTTTAACAGACATCTTGCAGACGTACGTGTCCTATCTGGGTAATAAAAAACCAAACTGGCGATATCTAAACTCAGAATTGTGAGATAAGAAGTTCTTCTATTTTTATTCCGTGGTGGAAACAAAATTGCGAGATGAATTCAGAGGTGGAAAAAGTCAGAATTTCGAGATTTAAACAGAATTGCGAGACATAGAAGTCAGTATTCTAAATTTATATCTTGCAATTTTGACTTCTTTTTCTTTATGGTGAGTAGTTTAATCTTGCAATTCGAATGGGAGTTATCTTGCAATTCTTTTCTCAGAATTGCGAGAAACAATTCTATGAGGCGTAAAGTCACAATTGCAAGAAAAAAAAGTTAATAAAAAAGACAATTAATTTAAATGTTTTTATTCCAGGCAAAATGGGCTTCCATACTAACTGGTATTTGTTATCATATTTTATTATTGTAATTATTAGTTACCATTTATTGCACTAGTTATTTACCAATAGCGGCTAATGAATCTGAAGTCTCACACATTTACAGAAAATATCTAACTTCCCCATTGCAAAATAAGGTGGACAGCCCTAGCAACCTTGAGAGACAAGATGGACCTTTGTCCAGTCGATTGTCTGTATATGTGCCACCTGTCCACTGATCAAAGCTGGTGTACAGTATCACGGCCACCTAGACCGTACTGAATGGATGGGATACGGAGGTCTGTTTGACTAGACTCAGGTGTGTGTGTGGATGGATGGCCTCTAGAGCCCTGTTTGACTGGAAACAGGTGTGTGTCATCCATTGCTGGAGGCACAGACTGATAAACATTATTGGAGAACATCTGTAGGCTGTCACAACACAGTGCGGCCAGCAGAGCCACCTCCAATCCAGCAGACTAAAGGGCTCTGTCCACAGACAGCCCCCCCAGCTTCCATCACTCACGCCAGGCAGCGCGTGGAGGGGGGGGGGGGGGGGCACTAGGGGGTCCCGCCTGGATCTCCACCGGCAGTGACGGTCTACGGACACTGAGAAAGCTACAGCGATGGTTTGCGGTGACAAAGACAAAAATTACACAAACAGGCATGTAGAGGGCCTGTGCCACTCAGGTGGGCTGACAGGTGTAGGCAGGTGACCTCTGATACGTTTGACCCTCCCATCTGAGAGGTGCAGAGGAACATGCTATACACAATGTCCCACTACCCTCCACCTACATATCCGTGTCCTAAAAAAGGATTTCACTCGGGTGATCAAAAAATAATAGCTTGTGATGAGCTGTACACTGATGTTAGTCTTTAAATGAAAATCTGTACACTGGAAAAAGAAAAATATATATATATAATCTAAAAAAAGGTTAATAATAGAATATACACACGGTGTGTGTGTGTGTGTGTGAGTGAAGTGCCCGGACCACAAAACCAGTTCTAAGGGTTCAATTTTTCAAATGAGTTTCTACATCATCTGAAAGCTGAATAAATAAGCTGTTAGGGGGATAGGGACAATATTTGGTCAAGAAGATACAACTATTTGAAAATCTGGAATCTGAGGGCGCAAAAAATTCTAAATATTGAGAAAATCGCCTTTAAAATTGTCTAAATGAAGTTCTTAGCAATGCATATTACTAAATCCTTAAACTGAGGTTTTAAATTATTATGATAGTAGGCATTTACAAAAATCTTCATGAAAAGAAAAATCAATAATTTTGACCCATCCAATGGTTTTTTGGCTATTGATACAAATATACCCCAGCGACTTAACAGTGCTTTTGTGCTCCAGGGTCAAATATATCCACACACACACACCAGATACATTTACTTGAGAAACATTTTTGAATCAAGGATTTATGCTTAAAACAAGAAACATTATCTTTCAATGGGTAAGAAAAATCTTGTTTATATTTCAGATATTTTTCTCGTCTTAAGCTAAATCGCTCTTAATTTTGATACATTTTCAGAAACATTACAAATGTTAAAAATATTATTTTAAATTAATAAACTTAAGTCAAAGGGGGAAAACAAGGACTTTTACTATCAATTATTTGCAGATTGGTTCGTTGTTTAAGCAACTCTTGAATTTTATAATTTAAGAAAACATTAAAAACAACTTCACTAAAAGGAAAAATAAGATTATATTTCTCACCCTATTGGCAGATTTTTTTTCTGGTTTCAAAGTTTTAATTTTGATATCTTTTCAGGAAACAAGACTAGTACAAGAAAACTCTTATGTCATTTTGCTTCTCAAATAAATTTGTCTCGATCTTGTTTGTTTGTTTGTTTATAAAGCACAATTAAGACTGTACAATATCTAAATAAAAATTACACAATATTTACTTTCAGACAAACAATGACCAACAACAAATGTTATAAAAAAAGCCTCTTGCTAATTAGCCTGCAGAACCAAACGCTAATTCAAGTAAATACATTTTCAATTTTCGTTTTAAAATAACCTAATGACGGAGATGTAAAGCTAGCTTATTCCTGCGCTTCGGAGCTGCTACTGCAAACGTCCGGTCACCACTCAATTTCAATCTAGTCCTTGAAATGTCTAGGATCATCTGATTTGCTGATCTGAGAGATCTGGGTGGTTTGTATATGTGACCCTGGAGCACAAAACCAGTCTTAAGTCGCTGGGGTATATTGTAGCAATGCCAAAAATACATTGTATGGTCAAAATTATAGATTTTCTTTAATGCCAAAAAATCATTAGATATAAGTAAAGATCATGTTCCATGAAAATATTTAGTAAATTTCCTACCGTCAATTTTTTGATTAGTAATATGCATTGCGAAGAACTTCATTTGGACAACTTTAAAGGTGATTTTCTCAATATTTAGATTTTTTTGCACCCTCAGATTCCAGATTTTCACCAGTGGCATATGCTTCTCATAGCCCGACCAAGGATAGTTCCCTTATCAGAGAGACAGAGCGGAGAAAAACCAAATCAAGGCCAATTATATTCAGCTTTCCGATTAGTTCACTCTCAAACGGTCAGAACAGAGGTTCGAGAGGGCGAAAGAATGTGGACGATACTTATGCTGGTTTTGTGGTCCAGGGTCACATACTGTATATGAAGGAGATCCACTAAATAAGGTGGGGCCAAATTATGCAATGCTTTATCTACAACAATCAATAGTTTAAAATCAATTCTGTACTGCACTAGCAACCACTGAAGTGATGTTAAAATTACGAGTACCTGTTAAAAGCCTAGCAGCCGCATTTTGAACCAATTGAAGACGATTTACCAATACTTGACTAATACTAATACGGTTGATCTAAGAATGTTTAGATATTTTTACTGGAAAACAAAAAAAAATACAGATTAAGAAAATTATTTTTGTCGGTAAAGCTTAAGTACTATAAAAACATAAACCACTATTAAAAAAACAACATACAAAGTTTCGGTACAAACATATTTAATTAAAATTTTAAGCACGAACACTTCAAGTCAGTGACATTTCCTACTTACCGAAGGCCACAGGCGAAAAGAGGCACAATTACGCATTTACGTAAAGCTTGCTTCTACATCACGTATATACCGATTAGTTGTTGGTTGTCAGACATCTTGTTTACGTCGTCCTTTACACGCCCTTTCCCCATGTCTACTCCTCCCACTCGTCCGAGGCGTGGTTTCCACCGTCACCTTCCTCTATTCCCATCCTATGGTTGTGTTTCCCCCTTACCTCTTCTTCCTTGAGTGGGGAGGTCAAAGACTTTTCGCAGAGTGAAAGGAGGAGAGTAGTAGAAGCGGTGTGGGGCCCCGATCCCTCGAACAATAGAGAAGTGAGGATATGTGATATCTATAGCACAAAGTGAGCTCGGGCAATTTGCGAGAGCCAGATAGGTTAGGGTGACTTTGGAAAAAAAAAAAAAATAAAAAAAAGTACCTAAAACGAGGAATTATAGACATTGTCATAAAAAAAAATCTTTCAATTTAGTGTTGGTGTATGTTTACAAGGTAAGTTTTAGATTGTGTATGGAAGGCAGAAACCCCACTGAGTGTTGCTGTATTCTGATGTGCCACTTTAGTGGTGTATTTGTGGTATGTACTATAGAAATGAGCGGTTGAGGCTTCACTCCATGATCCCATAATAGAGAAGTTCGGTCTGGCTTTGTGGCTCGGTGGGCATTTGGCTGATCGGATGGTTTGGTTTGACTGTCTGATGTGGGACTTATAAGAAACAGCAAGTTTATGCACACACAGAGCTCCCAAAACAAGCATTTTTAAAGGTGACATATCATGAAAATCTGACTTTTCCAGGTTTTAAGTGCTATAATCAGGTCCCCAGTGCGTCAGATTTCGCTCCCTTGGTGACGTGGCAAAGGGATCTCATTATAATATTACCGCCCCTTAATCTGTAAGTTTCCAACCACGGCGCCGTTATTGTGTTTTCGCAAGCAACAAAGGTGTACTAGTTCTAATGCCATGGTGAAAGTTTGAGCAAAACATGCTAACTGTTCTGTCATTGGCTGGACTGATGAGCACAGAACACTGTTTACAGTCCCAGCCTCAGAGGAGACAAGAGCAATGGATTTAATGATTTATTTACTGTATATTGCTGCTGCCACACAGCTGTTTAACTTCACAGACATAACCGACTGTTTTTGTAACTCAGTGTGTTTTTAACGTAAACTTGTGTGTGAATGAGAACTTTAGTTTAGTACTCACATGCTGTGACAGCCGCTTTCTGTCCGTGTGCTTCGGATGTGTGCACTCAGAAAACCGTATATCAGAAGTTTAAACTCATATGGTTTAAAACGCATGATTTCAGTGAGATAAACATGATAATCAGAACCAAAACAGATGTTTTTAGCAGGTACGAGCTGTAAAAGGAGCGCTCTATTCTGGAAAAGGAGTCGGGGAGCAGCAGCCTCTTTGCATTACAGGAGCGAAGGCCCGAACAACAGGTGTTCTGATTCCACTCAAATGGCATTTCAAAATGATATAATAAATTATCTGTGGAGTATTTTGAGCTGAAATTTCACATACATATTCTGGGGACACCAGAGACTTATTTTACAATATGTAATAGGGGCATAATATGTCTCCTTTAAGTCACATCAAACTAGTCCACTATGTTATGTGTGATATTCACATTAAAACACTCGTTCATAGCCACAGTGTGTCCCTTCACCAAAGACACTTCACCAAATACATATACTCACACACTCATTGACAGCCTGTCAGTGGTCTTGTGTGCATCCAGAGGGGATGTTTGTGTGTGTCTGTGTTTTTCGGCATTGCTTCCTCAAACTAACTCTCCTATGGCTTGCTCGTCTGTAGGAAAAACCCATAATAACAAGTCACATACATCCTCACACACTCTTGCCACTTGCCTTCGCTGGGATGTAAGGAGTGTGTGTGGGTGGTGTTGTGTGTGTGTGTCTGTGTATCAGGGAATAGGAGCGTGAGAAGAAAACACGCCGTCGCCTCTTCTGTAATTTGGAAGACACAATTTACAGAAACCCCTGAGAGAGACAGAGAAAGAGAGATTATTGTAAACACGTATTGACTGGCTTTGATTTGTTTTGCATCACTGTTTTTTTTTTTAAAGTAAATAAATTACAAGAGGATTTCTAGTTGGAATATAGTCATGGCGAACAGCAGAATGCAGGATGAGTCACTGCATCTTTCGCCATTTGAGGTGTGCGCTGATATGGGGAGGGTGTTTTTAAGCATGGTGGGGGTAATAATAATAAAAAACAATATATACAGCACATATATTCAAAAACATTCTTCCATGTACTCCATTTTAAGAATTACACACTCTTTAAGCCCCCAGTTTCTTACATCATAGTTGAAATTGGAAATGTGAGTGATAAATTAATTAATGAATATGTATAATACATTAATTAAATAAATGACTAAATATAAATATGAAAAATAAATGAGGATATGTAAAGCACAAATAAATAAATATGAATACTGTATAAAATAAAGTGAGGAAATTGGAATAATAATGTGGATAGGTACCGAAAAATAAATAATTCAATGAAAAAAACGGTTAGTTTAATTTCGAGGACCAAATTAAGCATAGAGTTAGTAATTTGCTAAGGTATTCATTCTAAGGAATAATAAATTATTTCTTATTAAAGTAATTAGTCTGTATGACACAGGTTTTTTGTCTTCCACTTAATTATTTCTGTATTTTTCACTAATATTTCCACCTCCAGTATGCTAAAATGGGGATGGCCATTTTACCTCTATTGGGTGATCACAAAATGTGCAGCTCAACTAAATTCCTCGATGAAAATGTGATTTTAGAATATACAATAAATAAAGTTGTAAAGTTATAGGGAAGTGAAGATGAGAACATACCCTAACACTCTCAAAAACAAGATGTGAAATGTTAAAGAACTATTTGTCTTTTTAGGGGATGTACAGGTTTAGAGTTTGTGTGGATGAACTATGTACAGTAAAACCCATTGTGACACACTCGCACACACTGTCATATGCTCCTTCACAAAGCTCTCCCACACATTGTGAAGTATCCTGCTGTGATTCACTTAAAACCACTGTCAGAGAGAGGCGCCGTTACACAGACAGACAGGAGGCCCTTAACAGCTCAGGGGTCCATCACACACACACACACACTGAGCCTCACACGCATGCTGTCACACACACTCTCACTAATGCTTTGAGCTGAAATGCTCTGGTTTGTGTCGTGACTGACAGGAATAAAAAGAGAAGTAGAATTTAGGGAAAGGAAGACGCTGTGATGGTGAGATATAAAAGAAAGTGAAGAAACAGCGTGAGCGGTTCGAGTTTGAGACCATACAGCTGACTCTCACACACACATTAACTTAGCTAAATGAAGACATACCATACACTTGGACTGTTTTTATTTACAGCTAATTATTATATATTAGCACTACAGATTAAGCCAAACTGTAACCCACATTTTTTTACATTTTAGTCTAAAAAAATATTATGTACTTTATTGAAATATTTGTATGCATTTAAAGAATATGCATGTATTATTATTATTGATAGATCATTCACTTGTTGTAACATGTGAACTCCGCAGCCACTAATTTTATTTAGAGGATGTGTTTTCTTTATCAGATTTGCTAACTAACTAACTAAAAATAATAATAAATATAAAATATATATATTTATTATATATATATATCTCTATATATATATATATTATTATATATATATATATAGATATATCATTTACATTCTTTTAATGTATTCGACAGACAGATGTGAAATTTAATTTACATTACTTGACTAATGAGGCATGAGTGATTGCATTATTATATTATATTAGTAGTAAGATTATATTATTATATACACAACCTTATTCATGCCCTCATTAAATTAACGTGAAATTATCAGCCCTAATTTTTATATTGGAGGATGTTTTCAGATTTAGCTAACTTCTGGGGACAATTTTAGAATAAAAATATTTTTTATTTAATTTCAGTATTTCTATCAATTGCATTATGAGAAATTATGAATTTACATGTGGACTAAGGGACATGATTAATTGTATAACATTTATACAATAATATGTATGTGTATTATTAATATGATTTACACTAATTATTGAATTAACATGTCAATTCAACAACCATAATTTTTACTTCTGGGGACAAATTTGTAAACCCTCACAGGTGGGTCCCAGCCAGATGAGAGGACAAGAGCAGTGACCCGTGCGCTGGTCACACTGGCCTCCGTGTGCACACTGACATGGGAAAGAACAGCCTGGACCATAAAACCTACTGTCACAATCTGAGAGGGAGAAGATGAAGGTTTGAAAGTTCGAAGCAGGTTTAGTGACAGTTAGCATAAGATGTGTAAGGTGTGTGTGTGTACCTTTCTCACAGAGTTTTCCTGTCTTTCCGGGCGGACAGAGACAATGTTCAGTGGTCGGATCACAGAGCATCCCATCACACTCACAGAGTTGTGCACAATCACGTCCAAAACACCCAGTGTCACAACCTGTTACACACACACATTCAGAGAAACCATCAAAATGACATATTCATACTCTCTTTGCTGTCCAGTGAGATTACAAGCTTTCAACTGAAGCTTTAAGCTTAGGGAATGACACAAAAGCAAAGCAGTCCATGAGAATCATACATTTTCTAAAGTTACACAGTAGCTCTGCGTGACAGACCTTATTTAAGTCATTACTCAGTAATAATCGTCCTTTCCAGTGAAGTGTTAATCAGCGAGTCAAAACAGAGAACTGAATCAGTCCAATTCATGAAAGAATCAATCAGACTGCTTTTGTGAACTTTGTGATCAACTGATTCATTTAAAAGATTCGAGTCGAATTAATGATTTGTTCACAAAAGAGGTTCTCGTGAACATGAGCTAGAAAATGAATGTCAAGATTTTCACACAATGACGGCATAATTGCAGTCAGTTTTTCATCTATATTGTATGGGTTCAGACAACTTGGAATATAGTTTTATAATATGATAGTGATAAAAGTGGTTTTCATTTTCATTATATTGAGAAAAGTCACCAAAACAAAAATCACCTTTGTGTTCCACTTAAGTAAGTAATTAATTACTGCTATAATTCTATAATTAAAATATAAAGTATAATTTCATGCTGATGATGTAGATGTTGTTTAAAAATCGAGATGACTTACGTTTTTCACACTTGTCACCCTGGTAACCTGGAGGACACAAGCACTGTCCGGTCACGTGATCACACAGGTGCCCATGTTTACAGTCACATGATTGAGCACTGAGCTCACCAAAAAAGCCAGCGGGGCATTCTGAGATATGGAACCATTTCATCATATCATATATATATTTTTTGCAGCAAAAATTACATATTCTAACAGTAAAGATGATAAGTCTATCACTCACGGTGTTGGCAGGCAGGACCGTAGTATCCAGACAGACAAGAGCAGCATCCCGTAAAGCGATCACATGTATCGTTATTCTGACACACACACTCCTGATCACAGTTCACACCATAGTGACCTGGGACACAAACTATCACAAGCATACAAAAGTATTCAGATACATTAATCATCCTGCGCATTTCTGGTTGTGTTTGGATGCAAGTCATTATGGTTGTCTTCTTTAGAAAAACTGCATGGATACAAAATGTTAAATTTGTGTACTTGTTTACCTTTTTCACAGTGTTGCCCGGTCCAGCCCAGCCCACATCTACATCTACATGTCCCATTCACAGGGTCACACACGCCTCCATTCGCACACGTACAAAAACTGACACTGCGCTCCATAGCGCCCCCTAGAACATGCTGCACAGAGGACAATTTCACATTTAACAGCAATAACTAATTAAGCAATAAAAATGCTTAATATCTGTGCATAAATATGAGAAGTATTGTTTTGCTCCATTACATAGCTATTCACGCAGGTTGTCTTGGTTGTATCTGTACACTCTGTGTTTCAGCAAGGCGCATGGATCTGTCTTCAATTTGGACCACATGAGGGTAGTTTACCAAGCACTGATTAATCCTCATCCAGCACTAAATTATACTGTCAACACTTAATTTCCACTGGATATCTCATTTTAGCCTGAAACCATACTTATTCCGTACAGAAAAAAAGAAGTTGTGGCCTGGTGAGCTAAGTGAATTTATTTATTTTATCCTGAGCTACAGTACATGGCCGAAAAAATTTACAAAAAAGATACGGCAACAATTCATGTTCATAAGTACAGAAAAGCCCTTTTTGAACAGGACCAATCTTACTTGTGGATGGTACATTTGTGTTTCATGGGTATGCACTACCAAAGTCTGGGGTTGGTAAGATTTATTAGAAAGGAAAGAAATTCATAAACATTAATAAACGCCAAGGCTGCATTTATTTGATCAAAAGTAATATTGTAAAATAATATAAAATTACTGTTTTCTATATTTTAAAATGTAATTTAGTCTTGTGCTTGCAAAGCTGAATTTTTAGAAGCATTGTGCTGCTTAATATTTGTAAACTGTATTTTTTTTTCAGAATTCTTTGATGAATGAAGGTCAGAATTGAACTAGAAATCATAACATTCTTTATTGTCTTTTTTTGCGTTTTGTGAATTTAACGCTTTTTTCCTCATTCATTTTGACCTGTCAGATATCATAAAGCTAAATTAATCTCTGCTTGGTGCACCTTTGTTACAGAATGTTACCTTTTTGCCAACTTTCTGGGTTAAATACAGAAGCATCAAATATGATTCTCACCCAAATGAATTTATACCACATATATTCCACATCCAGACAACAGAAACTCTACAGAGATCCCAAATCCCATTTAAATCAGTGCATGAATTCCCGTTAATTCTATGCTAATAATTGTAACTCCATCCAAATAGCATTAAGATGGTACTGTTTTTCATGTCAGGATGTGTGTTCATTGTTACACTGTACCAGGACAAACATTCAGCCGGCCTTCTTCCCTCAAGCAGAACAACTCATTGTTTTATCTATTAACTATGTCCTGCTCCAGACGGAAACTTCCAGTAACAACAAGAGCACAGATGGCATTATTTTCAAATAAACTACAATTTCAATTACTACAACTAGCACAGGCCCTCTCATCCCTCAACATGCATTTAAAGAGCTAGCCACACACACGTGCACAAACACACACACGCCTCACACAAGTTTACTTAAGCTCTAGATCATTAGTGCAATGGCAAAGTGGGTCTGATTTGGCAGCGCAGCAAAAGAGCAATCATGTTTCTTTGGGTAATTTAGATTGGGAAAACAATAAGCCAATCGCTTTGATTCGCTTGCTTATTTATTCGTTTCCTCGCCAGCAGATCCGCCGACACGGAACATAGAGAACCAGCTACTTATAGTCGTCTGTAAACATTAAACATAGGGAACATTACCAGTGGCATGTTTGTGAGTCGCTCCGAGCTGGCATTTTCGAGGAGGCTAAGAAAATCCCTCCTGGAAAGTCCCGTTCCATTCCCACTGATGAATGCTGAAACACAAAGATTACGAATCTGATCTCTCGCTTCTGTTCTTCAGGAAAAGAGGCGCCGCTATCAAATCCCGTCACGCAGGAAACTGGAGAAATGTGTTAACTAAATATTGTAAATAAGCCCTGGGAGAGAATCAGAAGGAGGGCAAATAGTCCCTTCAAGTGCAGGACTGTGAGACAATGTATTTTGATATTATTTTGCTTATGAAGTCATCATAACACTTACAGCATTCACATCCTAACAAGATGAAGATGTGAATGTTGTAGATTTGGGAGGGAGGCACAAAAAAAGAAGAAATTAATGGCTGAGGTTAGAAAAGTTGGCAAGATAAGTGGGAAAAAAGGCAAATAAGAGTAAGTAAAAGGAAAAAAGTAGAATAGCACAGCTATTCGCAATGTTGATATTGTAAACTGAATTATTTTTTCATGAATTGAAATTAAGGTGAAATAAAAAAAAATCTAAATATTATTATTAGATCAAAAAACTTAAAACAAAAATTAGAAATGTTGCCTTGACAACTAACTGAAATAAAATGAGCTAAAATTACTATAACTAAAACTGAAATAAAAATAAATAGAAATTAAAAAGCTAATAATTAATAAATGTATTCAAAATACTAAAATCTAATATATCGCTCTAATGAGAGATATATACCTTGTTAGCAGGACGGTCCTGTTCTACCAGGGGCGCAGTTACACCTCCCAGTCTCTGGGTGGCACTGTCCTCCCTCTCCACACAAACACACCTGAGCGCAGTCTCTCCCATAGCGACCTGTAGGACAACCTGAGATAAAAGGACAGAAAAAAACAAATGTTATTAGCTAGAAATGCAGAATGCAACAGTGGTCTCAATATGCATTTTTTTTTTAAAGCTAAGCTACGTTTAACTTTACACTTTCCTGAGATACTGAAAAGCAGCAACC
This sequence comes from Sinocyclocheilus anophthalmus, assembly GCA_018155175.1. Lineage (NCBI taxonomy): Eukaryota > Metazoa > Chordata > Actinopteri > Cypriniformes > Cyprinidae > Sinocyclocheilus > Sinocyclocheilus anophthalmus. The sequence goes on from JADLZN010004782.1 coordinate 64,484, forward strand.
ATGTTACCATTAACCATGGACAAAGATGACTGTCTGATGCCTGTTTACATAGATTGACAATTAACAATGGCCACACCCACTTAGCCGACTGATTGATTATCAGGATCTTACTGGTGCTGCAGCTGGGTCCCAAGTATCCTGGCTGACGGATGCAAGAGCGAGTCCTGAAGTCACATCGGCCTCCATTAGCACATCTACACCTCTTCTTACAGTACGGGCCATAGGTGCCCTCTCAACATCCTGTGATCATTTTTTAAATTTAAGCACATTTATAAAACAATGCAAAAGTATGTCAATTGTAATTATATACAGTATAACTACACTGTTTGTTTGTGTTTTACGCCATGCCAGCTTCTGTGGCTATTTTCATGGCGAGAAAAATGTATGGCTAAATTATATCAGGTTTTTACAATTTAATTTTAACAGTCTAAGATAACAACATATAGATATCATTACCTCAAATTTGTGCGGAATATTTATGTTTTGAAAGAAGTCAATTTTTAAAAATACAGTAAAAACATAATACTGTGAAATATTATTACAATTTAAAATAGCTGTTTTCTATCTGAATATATTTTAAAATGTAATGTATTCATGTGATGCAAAGCTGAGTTTTCAGCATCATTACTCCAGTCTTCAGTGCCACATGATCCTTCAGAAATCATTCTAATATGCTGATTTGCTGATCAAGAAACCTTTCTTATTATTATCAATGTTGAAAACAGTTGTGCTGCTTAATTTGTTTGGTGGACCAGTGATTATTTTTTCAGGATTCTTTGATGAAAATAAAGTTCAAAAGAACAGCATTTACTTGAAAACTTTTATAACATTATAAATGTTTTTACTTTCATTTTCTGAATAAAAGTATTTATTTATTACAAAAAAAAAATGTTCCTGACCTCAAACTTTTGATATGATTAATATATAAAACCATTTTCTATTAGCTCAAGTGTAAATGAGCTTTTGGTCTGATTGAACAACTACGAAAACAACTTTATTAGGTTGGTTGCATAGTTGTGAATACAACCTAGATATCGATCTGCAGATATCAATATAAATACCTATATCAGATTGATATCTGCAGAATATGTCTTACTTAGGTGACAGCGGTTGCCATAGTAACCAGGTAGACAGGTGCATTTCCCAGTGACGTGGTGACAGCTGTACTGATCTCCAGAACATGTGCACATTTGAGAACAGTTCAAGCCAAACCTGCCCTGAGGACACACTGAGAGAGAGAAAACATTAGAAAATGACACAATACATGCAGAGATGACTTTAAAAAATTTGTGTGGGTTTACCCTAAAATGTCAAGTTGTCTAGACACATTCCTGAAAAGACATCAGGCCTCAGACAGGAAGGAGATATGATATGAGATGACATGAAGGGGAGGCTAGACATTTCATTTAACGTCATTCAAACATGCTTACGTTCATACACTTTCACATCTGTCTGGAGTACCTGACAGAAACCAGGCCATATGAATGTGATTTGGATATGAGTCCATTACACAGCACAAATCCATCTTACACAAACACTGAAAGACGATTATACAGCAATACATGAGACATTAGTGTATTCAGGGCTCAAGAATAAGGATTTTTCTACTGGCCGAGTCAGATCAGTGGTTTAGATTTTTACTTGCCTGCCAACATTTTCACAGGACCTATTAGAAATATAATAAATAGTTATTTTTTCCATTATTTTTTGTATGTATGTTTATTTTAATTATTCCTTATTTTTTCTTTGTGTGCGTGTATAGAGATATATATATATATATATATAGTCTATATAACAGTGCTGCTTGAAAGTTTGTGAACCCTTTAGAATTTTCTATATTTCTGCATAAATATGACCCAAAACATAGTTAGATTTTCACACAAATCCTGAAAGCAGACAACGGCAATCCAATCAAACAAAGGAGACAAAAATATAGACTTTGTCATTTATTTATTGAGAAAAATTATCCTGTGTTAAATATTTGTGAGTGGCAAAAGTATGTGAATCTTTGCTTTCAGTATCTGGTGTTACCCCCTTTTGCAGCAATAACTGCAAGTAGCGTTTCTTGTAACTGCTGATCAGTCCTGCACAATGGCTTGTTGGAATTTTTGCCCATTCCTCAGTACAGAACCACTTCAACTCTGTGATGTTGGTGGGTTTCCTCCTGTGAACTGCTTGCTTCAGGTCCTTCCACAACATTTCAATTGGATTAAGGTCCAGACTTTGACTCTGTCATTCCAAAACATTAACTTTGTTCTTCTTTAACCATTCTTTGGTAGAACGACTTGTGTGCTTGGGGTCGTTGTCTTGCTGCATGACCCACTTTCTCTTGAGATTCAGTTCTCGGACAGATGTCCTGACATTCTCCTTTAAAATCAGCTGGTATAGTTCAGAATTCATTGTTCCTTAACATTAGTCAAGTTATAAAGTCCTTTGTTGCTTAGAATTGGCCGTGGCAGCCTGCCTTGGAACCTGTGTGGACGTTTGTACACGTATCTTATCTTTTATAGGTGGTCGGATCGGTTGTATGGGTGGAATGGGACCACAGAGTCACTGGGGTCAGAAGAGGTAAGCAGGAAGGGTGTGTGACGTTCATAGAAAAATAGAAATCCTCCGGTTGGTCCTCCATCGATGAACTCTCGACAGAACAAGATGGTAGTGGTGAGTGTCCAAGTACATATTAGAGATGGCAGTTGAACTGAACAAATGGATTCTAATAGTTCCATCTCGTATTCTAGGCCTGGGGAGTGCTACAACACCACACACCAACTCTTCACGGAGGTCACTCAAGAGACCTCATTGGGGGGTGTATGACCATGATAGCAGGTTGCCAAAGGAAAAAATCCGTGGAAATACAAAACTTGAGTAGTGATAAAGAAAAGGTGCCCGGGTGCTTAAATAAAACGCACACAGCAACTGACACCTGTCCATAGTCCATCTCACTTGAATAATAAAAACACCTCTGAACGGAATGGAACTCTAGAGATTATAAAACACCTTCAATGACACACATTGTCAATCCTAGAGAGTCACAGGGGGAGGGGGGGGACTTTGAGGCCAAAATCTCACAAGAAAAGATAAATGACAATTGACTACAGATGACAATTAAATGTGCAATGAGATAATGACTCTGACAAAAAGGGGGTAAAATATATGTATTCATCTGCATTTGTGGTTTGATTGTTGGTGGTCCTGATCAAACGGATTCAAAGAGGAGCTTGGCAATGATTTAGAAAAAGAAAGATCAAGCCGGCACACGCACTTGTGGTGCATGTTCGATTCTCAATGGGGTAAGGTAGTTTATGTGGATGTGCGCTGTTCCGTATAGATGGGATTCTGGGAGGACGAGCAATTTGAGTAAAATAGACACCTGGGATAAGAGACCATGAGGTCGTATTACACCGAGAAGATGAAATTTATGCCAAGAAAGATCCTTTGTCAAGTAAATGATCCCCGCACTAAAAATTCAACAGTTGCTTATAAGATAATTGCAGCACATGCAGGGTGAGATAAAAAATTTTGTGAATAATCTTAGGAAGAGCATGTGGCGAAGAGAGCTTGTCCATGTATGCAGGGCACAGGTTTAGGAGATAAGGGTATGTGCAGAGCAGGGCGAGTATCGGCACTGCCTTCCCTGGAGAGGGGGGGGCCACCCATGCCACGCACACTTACTTGTCAATGACCTCAAACCGTTCTCAATACACACCAACAATCTAATCACTCATCCGCCCTTTAGGATAGTTAGTGACGAATAGTCCGGGGAACAGATATACGTGTTTGTGTCGGTAATGTAGTGAGACATATAACGAGGGTGGTAGGAACAGTTACAGGGGCTCAACAGGGACACGGAGGCTTTGTGAACGCACTGTGTGTAGAAGTCAAGATAGTGACACAATCGGGTCAGTAGCAGTACAAAGAATAAAAGGCCTTACGCCGAGGTTAGGAGTGCCCCATACAACATAAAGAGCAAACCTGTGTGTGGGGGCTGTAGTGCTATGTGTGTCTTGGGTTACCCGCGCCACACAAGCAATGTGTAAGGAAGGAACCGTACAGTACGCCGGACTAAAGTTAGACTAGTACACAACTCTGGCACCTACATAGAAAAAGCCGTAGTCTACCCAGGGATAATGTGTTCTGGTGTCTAATGTGTATAGGAATAGTGTTCCATTCGGTCGAGTGATGGGTTTGTGACGAGATCCTCCTGAGAGACGATTGCATGATCTGGTATTCCAGCTTGCTCTAGCTTCGCATGATACACATGACTGAAAAACAAATGCTGCATGCAGGCTATACGTCGTGGGTTTGTGGAAGGAGTCGGCCGCTAGGTTACGCTAAGCCTTTAAAATCATGATTTGACAATACATCATCCACATAGACGAAAGAGAGTAGAGATCACACAAAGACGTGATTGAGCAGAGAGCTGCAGCTGTGTGGCGGTTTATGAAGATGCAGAGTCTAGGGGGGGACACAAAAAAAAAAAAAAAACCCTAGTGTTTTTTAAGTAAAATGATAGGGAGCCAGAGGGAGATGTGAATTACAAGTCGTATAAGTGTGCATGAGGGCGGTTGGGTACATTTTTTAGTGTATTCTAGAGTGAATGAAAGGAACTAACGTTTTGCTGTAAATTTAAAAAATGAAATCTTAATTACAAATGGATATTTATTCTTTTCCTCCCTTCGTTTGATTAAGCTGCTCAGCTTAATGAATTTCTAAATTGACAGATCACTGATTCTAGAGTACTTGACGAAACGGGCATATATGGGTATAGATATAAGATTGACTACCTTCTTCTTATGTTTGTTCCGATCACAAAAGTATTTGGGAATATTATAAATACTGCAAATGAATTCACCCACCTGATACTATCAACACACAATTCAAATAGGGGAATTAAAAATCTTAGTGCCGACTAGATCACTGGATCAGAAATCAGAGCCAAAATACTGTTGTAAAATGTCAGACGATGACGATAATATAGTTCACAACAATCAAAATGCGCATGTTATTGTTTGTACGTGTTCTTGGGTGTTGGCTAACCGATAGAAGAGTTACAATAAAAATTGGTGGAAATGTATATTACGCGGCAAAACACAATAACGTATTAGTAGTTACCGCTGTCTGGACGAGAAAGAATATAAGAAATAAAAAGGCAGTCAAGTAAAACAGTAAGAAGATCGGAGGTAATATGTGAAAGAGAAAGGAGACAATCATTGACCCGTGGGGGTGTGGAGAGAAAATGTAGTGTTGATGAACGCCGCCACAGTCGGCTGAGTTGTCGAATTAATGTGTGGGTTTGGCAAGTGTTGTGACAACGACTTGGAGAATGCGTTTACGATCGATACAAACAAATGTCAACAATATTAGATCCCAGGTCATAACAGCAAGGTGAAACAGCACCGAGGGGGTATCGAGGTTGAAGATAAAAATGCTAAAGGTTTGGTACATATATTAGCGGGAAAACAGAAAACATCCAAAAGACATACGAGGTGGGGACCGCTAAAGTGGAATGGATGAAGAGAGTTGAGTTTTTCATGCGCCGCACACTAATTCAGGGGCGCGTGACAAGGAGAGGAGAAGGAGGAGAGAAGGAGGGAGGGGAAGAAAAGGGAGAAAAAAATGGAAAGGTAGGAAAAAAAAAAAGGGGGAAAAGGAAAGAGGGGAAGGAGTTGTCAGTTGCGAAGGTGTGACGCTCTCGCAGGGGTCCTCAGGGAAGGGTTGATGGAACTGTTCTCAAATGTGCACATGTTCTGGAGATCAGTACAGCTGTCACCACGTCACTGGGAAATGCACCTGTCTACCTGGTTACTATGGCAACCGCTGTCACCTAAGTAAGACATATTCTGCAGATATCAATCTGATATAGACTGATATCTGCAGGTTGATATCTGTAAATTGATATCTAGGTTGTTTTCACAACTATGCAACCAACCTAATAAAGTTGTTTTCGTAGTTGTTCAATCAGACCAAAAGCTCATTTACACTTGAGCTAATAGAAAATGGTTTTATATATTAATCATATCAAAAGTTTGAGGTCAGGAACATTTTTTTTTTGTAATAAATAAATACTTTTATTCAGAAAATGAAAGTAAAAACATTGATAATGTTATCAAAGTTTTCAATTAAATGGTGTTCTTTTGAACTTTTTGTTCATCTGTGAATGCTGAAAAATAAAATGTAGCACTGTTTCCACAAAAATATTAAGCAGCACACGTTTTCAACATTGATAATAATAAGAAATGTTTCTTGATCAGCAAATCAGCATATTAGAATGATTTCTGAAGGATCATGTGGCACTGCAGACTGGAGTAATGATGCTGAAAACTCAGCTTTGCATCAACAGATACTGTACATTGGTAAATATAACTTCATAAACTGTGAGTGTTTCACACCTGAGTATCAAGTATTCTCTACTACAGGCCACCCCTAGTGCCTTTAGCATTACGTGACATACACACTACTGTTCTCAGGCATCGACGATAATTCTCTTAAACTGGTACCGGCATCTGATTAAATGTGAAGCTAACTCCATAGACCTTCAAACTTAACAAACTAAAAATATTACCGAACACCAACACTGTTTCAGGGTAAGCTACTCATGATCACGTGATGATCCAAAGCATATTAAAGGAACTAAGGTACATCTGAATAGAGCAAAGAAAGTAATAGTGTGAGACTAACAAGACCTGATAGAATGTAGCCTACATTTTTCTCACCGTGAAAATAGCCACAGAAGCTGGCATGGCGTAAAACACAAACAAACAGTGTAGTTATACTGTATATAATTACAATTGACATACTTTTCTAGCATGTCGTTGGAAAAGTTAGTTATAAAGCTTTTTTCTAAGCTTCAAGGGTGGTAAAAAAGGGGTGGGGGGGGGGGGGGGAGGGGGGGGTCCCGGCGGGGAAGCATGAGGGTGAGGGGGGAGGGGGGGGGGCGAGCGGGGGGGGGGGGCTATCCGGTGGGGGGGGGGGGGGGGGGGGGGGGGGGTGGACTCACGAGCCACAGTGCGAGCCATTCTTCACAACGCAAACCTGAACAGTGGAGACCTCCCAGAGTGTCCGCCGACCTAAATTACCTCTCTAAGATGGAAGGGGAGAGAGGGAGGGGGGGGGGCGGAGAAAAAAACAGCGACGACTCAGACCCCACAACAACATCCAAAGAACAGCAGGCCTCACTTGCCTCAATTAAGGACAGTGTTCATGATTCAACAATAAGAAAGAGACAGGGCAAACTTGTCGCATGCAAGTTTCCAGACGAAAACACTGCTGACAAAAAAGAACACAAAGGCTTGTCTCTCATTTGCCAAAATATATCTTGATGATCCCCAAGACTTTTGGCAAAATACTCTGTGGACTGACGAGACAAAAGATGAACTTTTTGGAAGGTGTGTGTCCCATTACGTCTGGCCTAAAAGTAACACTGCATTTCAGAAAAATAACATCATACCAACAGTAAAATATGGTGGTGGTATTGTGATGGTCTGGGGCTGCTTTGCAGATTCAGGACCTGGACAACTTGCCATAATTAACGGAACCATGAATTCTGCTGTTTACCACAAAATTCCTGAAGGAGAATGTCCGGCCATCTGTTCGTTACCTCAAGCTGAAGCGAACTTGGGTTTTGCAGCAGGACAATGATCCAAAACACCCCAGCAAGTCCACCTCTGAATGTGCTGAAGAAAAACAAAATGAAGACTTTGAAGTGGCCTAGTCAAAGTCCTGACCTGAAACCTATTGAGATGCTGTGGAATGACCTTAAAAATGCGGTTCATGCTCAAAAACCCTCCAAAGTGGCTGAATTACAACAATTCTGCATAGATAAGTGGACCAAAATTCCTCCACAGTGCTGTAACAGACTCTTTGCAAGTTATCGCAAATGCTTGATTGTAGTTGTTGCTGCTAAGGGTGGCCCAAACAGTTTTTAGGTTTAGGGGGCAAACACTTTTTCCCACAGGGCCAGTAGTTTTGGATTTTGTTTTCCCTTAATAAAAACCTTCATTTAAAAACTGTATGTTGTGTTTACTTGTGTTATCTTTTACTAATATTTGAATTTGTTTGATGATCTGAAACAGTAAATCGGGGGGGGGGGGGGGGGGGGTGGACAAAAGATGCAAAAAAATAAGAAATCAGGAAGGGGGCTAACACTTTTTCACACCACTGTATATTGTTCAAAGGTTTGAGAACAGAAAGATTTCTTATTCAGCAAGGATACATTAAATTGACCAAAAGTGACAGTAAAAACATTTATAAAGTTACAAAAGATTTATATTTATATGTTTATTACATTTCAAATAAATCTGTTCTTTTGAACTTTCTATTCATGGATTCTATTCAACATTTACCTCAAAAGTATGAAGCAGCACAACTGTTTTAAACATTGATAATAAGAAATGTTTCTTGAGCTGCAAATCAGCAAATTAGAATGATTTCTGAAGGATAATGTGACACTGAAGGCTGGAGTATTGGCTGCTGAAAATTCAGCTGTGCCATCCAAGAATAAATTAAATTTTAAAATATATTAAAATAGAAAAGTTATTTTAAATTGTTATAATATTTCATAATATTGCTGTTTTGCTGTATTTTGATCAAATAAGTGCAACCTTGGTGAGCATAAGAGACCGACCCCAAATGTTAGAGCAGCAGTGTATATAAAATTATTTATATTGTTTCTGTTTAATATATATTATTAGTCTATATGAAATACTGAGTTATGGTCTTACAGGTGGTTTTAGAGGTAGAAGGTGTTGCTACTAATAATAATAATCTCTTATGAATCAGGATGAATAAAATGAGAGAGGTCTTACTCGTCTCACAGCTGTTCCCAGTGTACCCTGCAGGGCAGCCACATCTGCCCGTCACATGATCACGGCCCGTACTGTAAGAAGAGGTGTAGATGTGCTAATGGAGGCCGATGTGACTTCAGGACTCGCTCTTGCATCCGTCAGCCAGGATACTTGGGACCCAGCTGCAGCACCAGTAAGATCCTGATAATCAATCAGTCTTTGATAGACAGCACTACAGTGGCGTGTGGAAACTATGGACAGGGGATCATGCTATGGAGCATCAGTCCCTAACTGAAGCCATCCCGTATACGCGCATGCTAACACGCGACACACTACAGACGTTAGATAGCAAAGCAGAGGGGTGATTGCAGGAGTCAGGTGGTGGCTGCGTAATCACGCCCATGGTGTGACATGGTCCTAGTGTGGATGTCGTAGAGCATGAATACGGTAATTTGTGCGTGAGTCACATCGTAAAATCCACGGTGACTAAATTCAAGCTGCTTCTCAAAGCTCCTCGAGCTCACATAATCACAATAACAAATCCACCTATCATCTTCGCGTTCCGCTCCATACAACTACAGGGCCTCTGCGAGGGCGTAGCTCGGTGACTAGAACAGTAACTAACAGACTGTGTTTCCATGAGTCTTACTAGGTCGCTCTGTGTGATGGCTATCAGAGTTGCTTCTTCATACAGGTCGTGTGTTTAGTAGTATATAAGAAAGTCTGCACAATTCGATATTAACTAAGGGTAATGGGACGTGAAAAAATGTTTGGGTAAAGAATAAAAAAAGTTGGCAATATAAAGATAGTGGTGTAATGGGTGGGGTGTGTAGTGGTAAAAAATTCAAGAGTCATGGCGGGTCGATTGTGGGAAGGTGGCAGGGGCTTGTCAGGTCCTGTCCAGCCCAGGTGTGCGGACTGTGTGGCCGAGCTCAGATGCCGGGTCACATGCCCGGCCGTCCATTGTGGCAGGGCGACGATGACGTGGACGGTGGCAGTGGTTGGGGGACGTCAATGTACGCCAGAGCTGACAGCGGTAGGGAAGGGCACGAAACAGCCTGGGGATGTAAACCAAATTGTGTTGTCAAAAGTACCGATATCGGTACTGAAATTGTAAAAATGTGACGATAATAGTGCTCCACAGATATGTCTGTGATTGGCTCAGTACTTTTGACAACACTAGAACCAAACCAAACTTTTAAAAATCTACATATGTAGTACTTTGTACAATGCAAAAATGTTTTTCTTCATTTACTAACATACATATAGATACATATTCAGTGACATAACATATGTTCTATTCTAGATGTTCCAAATGCCCATGTTATGTTTAACAATATATTAGTAAGTTAATTCAAATAGAAATGTCACAAAACTGTCATTCATTTATTTTCATGCATATTCACATTTCTTTGTAAATCAGCTACTGATCTGTTATAACACTGTTCTTCAAAAATTTGGGGCCGTAGGATTTTTTAAAGTCTCTGATGAATCTTCAAAATCTGAATTTTTGACAAAGCTGAATCTTCAGCAGCCATTGCTTCAGCCTTCAGTGACACAATATCCTTCAGAAATCATTATAATATACTGATTTAGTGCCCAAAAATAATTTTACTATCAATGTTGAAAACAGTTGAATATTTTTGTGGAAACTGTGATACATTTTCTTTATGATTCTTTGATGAATAGAAAGTAAAATAACAGCATTTTAGTCAATTTAATGCAAATTTAACATTCCAAAAAATTGTCTCCATGTACCCAGGCTACAGTATGAAGTGTGGCACAAAATAACCCAGCCTGTGAAGTGTAAAAAAAACCCTTGTGTGTCCATCTAACATATCTACACCAAATACAAAAATAATTTTTGAGGCAAAAATGTGTTTTAACACACTTTATGTGATGCCTGTAAGTGATTTGTACTTAGCCTGACTACATTAACTTTAGCAGACATGCTACTGCAAAACTAAAAAAGTATAAATGAGAAAAAGTAGACGCAAATCTAAATAATGATTTATGATTTGCAATCTTTAAAAAACGAATAACATCACTCGACTCCAGAGAGGTTTCATCACAATCGAGATTTCCCTGCAAAACATGTCATGGGAAAGCCAGACGTAAAAATCAAACTTCTGAGAGAGGGATCTTTAACACAAACCTCACTTCATTAAAAAGAGAGGGAGAGTGAAACAGAAAGAGAGATAAATCTTTATTGGGCCCCTGATCTATTAAACTACTGATGGGAGATCGCATGAGAAGACAGATGGTACTAAACCAATGTGCCGCAGAGCTCTCTTTAAAAAGCATCTTAGCCTAATAAAATACTGACAGACGCACAAATGGAACGCTCCTAAAAACCATCCTTCCACAGTAAACAAACATTCACAGATGAGATATGCCGATTAAAAACATTTAACCTTGCAGGATGCATTTAACCTTTCTGCAGCCCACCAGGGGGCTTTTTCCCCTCTTTATATGCACAAACAGAGCTGATAAATTGTATATGAGGCCTGTGTTTGGGTGAGCTGGTTTGAGAGATTGTTGGGTTATTTCTGTGCGAGGATGCGGCATACAGCCGGAGATGAGCCTCCAATCACACCCCGTTTTAATGATGTGGGCGACTTACCCAGAATGCATTGCAGCGGTGCCCAGTCGGGGGTGCAGCGGCAGGCGCCTGTGATGTGGTGACACTGGGCCGCATTCCCGCACTGGCACATCTGCACACAGTCCTGCCTGTAAAACCAAACGGGACATCCTATGGAAGAGAGGAGATTTGAGTCAGTAGCGTCTGTGTGTGCATTATAATGAGCAGTACATCATTGGAAAGTCACGCTCACAAGAGCCAACAGAATGTCAGCATTCTGATTCAAATATAATTAGGTTAGTGTTTTACTAGTATCCGTGCGGACATATCCATCTTTCATCCCTTCGTCCTGCTCATCTTTCTTTTTCATGTCTCATTACCTACTGAATGCTCAGCGTGTGAATTGCTCTCATCAGCATTAATTGCGTGATCTCATTCGCCACATGTGCGGCACATCCTTACCACAACAAAGTCAACGTGTGTGTGAGGAAGATAGACAGACATTTCTAGGAAACTAGAACACCTGCTGAGTCCACAGGTTCACTGTCTGGATGTAGAAATATGCCACCTATCCAAATATTCCCTTAACTCACATTTTTTCACTTATATCCCTGGTTTTTCAACTCATACTTTATGCAAAACTCACATAAAAATGTAGTGCACCTGGCCAAAATGGTGTTTTAGAAACAGGTTTTTTGGTCAGGGTTTAAAATTAAATGAAATAAAATGCTCATTTAGTTAACAAAAGGTTTGGCTTATGAATATTGGATATTTTTTTCCATCTAAAGCCCAGCTTTTACAAATCACACTTCATGAACTACAAAATCTAGTGGCTAAAATGTATACTTGTTGCTTTAAATGGTTGTAAAATAAAATAAAAAAAATGTAGGCAACTAAAAAAAAGGGGGAGCGTTGCATACTATAATAAAGACAGCTGAACAGAGACAATTTTATTTTGATAAAAAACAAAATATTGTTTTCTTTGGAAGGCATGCATGATAATTCATGCACAATAGGACCACAAACATATATTAACATTAAGGTAATTTCTTCAATTTTTTTATTGATATTCAGTTTTTCAAAACTTAAAATATAATGAATATATCAAACTGGGTATATCAACTTGGTAATATTTTTACGAAGATTCATAAGATTTTACGAAACGTCTAAACACTTTCTGGTCTTGTTTTCTGGTTTGACAACAATCAGAATATCCAAATCAAAACTTTAGAAGTTTGCTTCTTTGGAACACATATGTGATTTTGTTTGCTTTTGTGTAGAAACATTGCCTTTGTTAGCATAGATTATCTGATATGAACCTACAGTACACTTTGTACAGACTCCACTTACACGGCTACTGCCTTTCACACACACACACAAGCAAATGAAATCGGAGTCTCTCTGTATGAGCACAAGTGTAGACAGACATCCATACGGAGCGGAGCATATGGCATGCAGACGCACACGATCACAGGAGATTGGTCTAGTATTCCATCAGCCTGATAAGGTCTTGTAAAGCACGTGTGCGTGAGCGTGTAACGCAGCGGATGGCTGTGATCGGCTGCTGCCAGTAAAATATGTTTCACGGCTGAGGCCTTCAGAGATGGAGACCGATGATAGCACTCAAGAGCTCGCTAAAGACCCACCACATGTGTGCGTGTGTGTATCTGCTGTTATTCAGTTGGTTTGTATGATTAAGAAGCATGGAAGACATCTGAGCCTGTGGAACATGAGTGGAACTGCTGGCTACATCCAGATGGACTACCGAGTTGAAAACGTCCCAAAACGGACAGGGTGGAATTGTGGGCCTGTGGAGACCTGATCTCTGTAGTCACAGCCTGATTTATTAAAGATGAAATCTGTGAATGTAAAAGTCCACTATAAACCAAAACAATCTGCTTTTATGCGTCTAAATCAATGGCGGTGGAGTTGATACAGATGGAGATGGAATGCTTATGGTCCCCTAAGACCTGGTTTTGCCCCGTCCAAATACTCTTTGTATGATTTCAATTGATTTTGGACAGTTCTACTACTCTTTTCCCCTGCAGTGTGGAATCTAGATCCGTTCTGTCGGCCCTGGTAATCCTATGAATGATAGTTCGCTGCTCACTCAACCACACCACATGGATAACAAGAAGTTATTTTGACTTACTTTCTTTCTCTGCAGAAAGACACTTTCAAGATTTTTTGTAATTGGCACTACACTGGTTGTATGTTTTTGATTCACTGAAAAGGATCGGCTCAGAAGAGACATAATTTTTTTATGTTGTATATTTCTGATTTACTAAAAAGAACTGGAGTCATCTACTTGTAAATCGGACTACATTGATTGTATTGTATGCTTTCGATTCACTAAGAAGAAACATTTGAAAATAGTCATTTGTTCATGAATCGGACTACACTAGTTGTGCTGTGTTTTTGATTCACTAAAAAATAACTCGTTTTTAAAAGAATCATTTGTTCATGAATCAGATTCAACTGATCACGCTGTATGTTTTTGATTCACTATAAAAGAACTGGTTTAAAAGAGATCATCTCAAAAGAGTCATTTGTTTGTGAATCATACTACGGCAGTTATGCTGTATGTTTCTGATTCTCTAAAAAAATCAGCTCATAAGAGTCACTCGTTCATGAAACTCCACTGGTTGTGCCTTGTGTGTTTGGAAATATGTCATGTTTTTGATTCCTGTTCACTCATCACTCACATAATGACATCAGTGCAGGAAACTAAAATCATACGTCTAAAACATCTAGTTACTAGATCAAATGGTTTTAAAAAGTCAGTTTGTAAATCAGACAACACTGGTTAAGCTGTACTTTTTGATTCACTACAAAAGGATCAGCTCGTAAGAATCACTTGTTTGTGAATCGGACATCACTGCTTGCACAGTGTGTTTCTGATTCACAAAAAAAAAATGATATAAAAGAATCGTTTGTATGTGAATCAGACTACACTGCTTGTACTGTATGTTTCTGATTCACTAAAAAGGATCAGCTCATAAGACTCATTTGTTTGTGAATCAGGATAACCCTGATTTCAATGTGTGTTTGTCATTCACTAAGAAGAATTGGTTTCAAAAGAGTCATTTGTTTGTGAAACAGACTACACTGGTAGCACTGTAGGTATGTTATTTCTTTCAGCCCCGCAAGGACACCTCAAAAGCTGTTTTCTTGCCATTGTTTTGCGGTCAGTTAACAATCGGTCATCTCATCAAATTAGATTCAGACTGAAAACTGGTAAAAAATGTGGCTGTAGTTTGAGTAGTGGTGTGTGTGGTGCTGAAAATGGTGAAGAAAACACATGCATGGAATCCGTTGAGGTATGAGCGTGTATGTTGTATGTGTGTGTGTTTTACATGTGGTGTTTTTTTTTTTAACTAAGATAGGACTCAGCTTCTATGTTTGGCCCTGTGTGTATGTCTGTGCATTGTGGTTTTCTCATAAAGTGCAGCAGCTGGATGTGGCTGTCTCATTAAGCAGAGGATGCTGTCATGGATCCAGCAGGGTGTGTCTGTGTGTGTATGTTTAGTCAGTGGCTCAGATTAACCACTAGAAGGCAGATACAACTCTGTACCTTCAGGTCATTGAGGGCAAAACCTTCTTACCTGCTTCTAGTTCTTATTAACAAATGATTTTAGCTTCCTGCACTGATGTCATTATGACACACTAAACAAACATTTTTTTGTGTGTGTTTCAAGTTGCTTGGCTGTGAGTGATGAGTGAGTGTTTCAATGAGCAAATGGGAATCAAAAACATTCCATTTTAAGCACAGACACACACTCAGATTGCATGATGGGTGGGTTGCCCTCTCAGACTGATTGAGACTTCCTGTTTCCCTGGTGAAGAAAAGGCCCTAGAGCATTAGGCGTACGAAAACACTACTTATGGAGCAAAAAGAGAGATGTTGAGGAAAATAGATAACATGCATTTAAATAAACATCACTGACCATTTTAGAAATTGGATGCATTTGTTTGTTGCTCACTTTTTTCACAGTGTGATCCCACCCAGCCAGCAGTACAGGTACAAGCTCCGCCGACCTGGTCACATTCGGCCCCGTTCTCACACTCACATGATAGTTTACACTCTGCTCCGTAGTGGCCCTCAAGACACTCTGACACAAAGCATCATGGGAAATGCAGATTTAGTGCACATGATCAGAATTTATGGAAACAAAAACTATTAAAATTTGATTTTGTTAATTGAACTAAAGATGAAATAAAATGTTAGATGAAAAAATGGTGTTTAAATGGTGCCTTGCCAGCTAACTGAAATTAAAGTTTAAGCAATAAAATCAAATCTGAAATAAAAATAAATCAGAGCTAAATAGAAATAAAAACTCACAAAAATTTAAAAAGCACATTTTAAAATGACTACACTAAAATGAGAACTAATTAAAATATTAATAAATATTATACTAGTACATAAATAATACTTAACACTGAAATACTGCACGTTTTTTAAAATATATATTTTGATTGATACATTTTAGATAGCACTATGCTACATTGCGCTCACATGACCTCATTATGTTGAATATGGGTAGTCCAGTCATCAGTTTGGTAATAAGAATTGTACATTTTCAAATTATTTTTCTAATTTTGAGTGCAAATGTCTTAACGTTTTGCAGTCAGATCAAATGAGTAAAAAACAAAACGTTAAAAAAAGCATTGTGGGATACAGTATCTGACACATTGCACTCTCTAGTTTAATTTGGCCTAATATTATGAAACACCTATTTTTTCCCTAATTTTTGCATACCATGCACATTATGCATACTATATACTTCAGAACTTGTAAGAGTAGAATATTAGTATGATATTTATTTAATGCTCAGCCAGTTTTGCCTGTAGTTGCATTATGTTGACAAAAGGTAGCAGCATATGCATCGTAATTAGCATCAGATTTAACATTTCAACATGAACGTTTAAATGTTGTACCATTTAAATAGTGCATCAATGAAAAGAATAAGACATTGAAACATCATTTGTATTCAAATAATAAGTCAAATCACACATTTGAGATTTGAGAATGTAAACACACTTGTAAAGATTACTATTTGTATGTTTATTAATGTCCTGTTGCATGTTCCATTTTATTTTTTTATTTTTTATTTTATGCCCCACATTTTAAAATATTTTGTTTTTATCATTAATATCACTATTTCTTACTATTACAGTAATAGTCAGCTTCACATCGAAAGAGACAGAAACCACAATTTAGTTTGTTCAGTGAAAACGAGGTGATAGGTATCAGACGAGCTAACAGAAGCACTTAAGGCATTGCGGTTCACATTGGCACATGACTGTCTGTCTATCCTGTCTGAATACACTCACTCTCATTTTCTTGTCCTCCACAGAAACTGTAGAGTGCTCTCCCTCAACCTCACTACCCCCAATCCCCCCCTGAGGATGGGATAAAAGGCTCCGTTTGAGCAAGACCAAACCATGATCTGTTAAAGCCATTAAGACTAAAAAATTGAACTATTACATATTATAGGCTTATAACTAAAACAGACACTTCAAATGTTATTAAAACATGAGCTACAAATTCATTCATTTCTCTCTTTAGCGAACAGAAGGAAACCCCATTTATAAACACACTGTTAATATATAATTTTCATAACATAACATCCAGAATAAATCTAGCTACATGAAACATTTATTCCATGACTCTCTCTCTTTAATACAAAGCTACTGAGCTAAACTGACCGACACGTCCATCTGTCGGCGTGTTGTCATGTGTGAGTGTTTAGTGCATCTGCTCCTTGGAATTTTAAAAAAGGACATATTGCCTGATGACTGACTAGTCACAGTTGATTTCTGATGCAGACATTATTGAGCTATTAAAATAACTGAGCCATTAAAGCAGTTCTGTGTACTGACATCTGACAGTCACTAGAGGGAGATGCAAAGCCATTATTGTCCCATTTGAAAAGTAAGAATCCTTTGAAAGCTCAGAATAAAATATTAGCTTATTATTTACTGAATACTGCACAGTGAACAATGCATACTGCCTACTATTTTACAAATAGTAAGTGAAACAAGTAGGCATTAATAAACATTTACTTAAAGTCACATTTGCATTCCTCCGAGCAACCCCGCACCGTGAGTCCATTTGGGGCATGCTAATATAGACAAGTACTTTTTTACTATACCTCAAATTAATTGAAAGTAGATAAGTAACAAACTTCGACTTTCACATTATCTTAGCACTCTAAACACTTACGCAGATGGCAGAATTTGTCGAAGAGGCCAGGTGTGCATGGACACCCTCCATACAGACGAAGGCAGCGTCCATTATTGGGGCAATTACACCTCCTCCTACAGAACCTCCCATAGAAACCCTGCGGACAACCAGATGACATTACGGTACATCAGTGAAATAATTCCAGTGTTCCTCCGGAATTCCGTAAGGTGCATTACATCACATGCCCTTGTCAATACAGAATTTTCAGGTCTAATCAGAGAGGAATAACGAATAACAGCTGGGAGAGATGAGGTTGATGGATGATGTGATAAAGACAAGGCAAGGCCAAGGGCAAACAGAAAGTTAGTTAATAAGAAGGAGAAGCTTAAACCCAAGAGCTCCAGTTAGTTTACTGAGGGATACTTTATTTCTACATTTATTAATTTAGCAGCGAGTTTTTGTGATCATACTGATCATAAAGGAGCAAATAAAATGGATAAAAAACATTTTGGTAATATTGTCTCATTTAAAAACCAAATGAATTTTTTTTAAAAATTTCTTTTTGAACATTTACATTTAGTCATTTAGCAGACACTTTTATCCAAAGCGACTTACAAATGAGGACAATAAAAGCAGTCAAAACTAACAAAAGAGCAACAATATACAGTATAAGTGCAAATGACAAGTCTCGGTTAGTCTAACGCAGTACACGTAGCAAGGTGTATATGTATATATATAGCTAAACACACAGACGGAACGACAGAGACAAAAGAATAGAGACATCCGCAGAAACAGTGATCAGGGTTAACTAAAATTAAAACAAAAAACCATTTAAAAAAAACAATTTTTGTTACTTGAAATAAAAATAAACTTTGAATAATCATTTAACATTTTGTACATTTTTTCATGTTTTTAAATATTCTATATAATTTATTAAATTGGATTAAAATTTTAGTTATTTTATTACATCAGATATGGTTTTAGTATTTGTTTATTTTTCTTTTGTTTTCAATAGTACATATAATTTGTATTACATTTATTTCAATTTTAGTATTTTAGACATACATCATGATATAGATGTCAATTTGAATTTTTCCTACTATTTGAAATTTAATAAAGAGTTAGTTTTTTCTTAATATTACATTTTAGAATGAAAAGAGAAAATTCAAAAATAAAAACTAATTCAAAATATGAAAACGTCAATGAGTAACTCGATACCAAAAAAATGATAGGGTTATTATAAGCCATTTTTGGCAACTCATACATGTCGTCTTGGGTGTCAACGTACTCTTTCATTTTGAAGTCTGTGCATCACTTCCGACTAGATGTCATCACTAGCAAAGCCATCAACTGTACTCACGTAAGCATATTTTTGGGGGGGGGGGGGCTGGTCGTAGTCCAGTCTGAAAAGATGACCGCCCATCCTCTTCTGCTCAGGATACACTCATAAGAGCCCAGCGTGTTCACACAGTACTGAGAACATCCTGACGTCTCAGACAAACACTCGTCAATGTCTGAAGAGAGAGGTTCATATTAAAACAGCTTTCATGATACACTAAATGTTCTCAAGTAAACTTTAAATAGTCCATTTATGAGGAAAACGAGGAAAAATATTAATTTACAAGTATGTAAAGTAAAAAAAAAAAGGGTTTGGTTAATAAAGGGTCAAAAGAGGAAAACATGAAACTAAACACAGACACACCATCACATGTGCAGCCGTTGGGTGTGTATCCAGGTCTACAGCCCCACTCATAGCTTCCTGGGTAATCCTTACAGTAGTGACTACAGCACGCCTCCCCGTTTTCACACTCATCAGTGTCTGTGGATGACACACACAAATACAAAAGCATATTCTCATGAGGAAAAAAAACACTATGTAACAGTAACACTAAAAAGCAGTCAAGTATTTAATTATTGTTAGACAACATAAACCAAATGAACACCAATAAGAATGGTTAATCATGACTTTTGTTAAATCTTGATCTGAACATCTACAGTATATTTGTGAGATGTATTCCATCTGAAATGTTTTGATGTTAAATTATCTATTTTTTGTCATTGAATAATTGTGATCTGTGAATTTTATGGTGCATATTTTGTTTAGTGAATTGGTGGTGTGTTTTTGTTAAATGTGAGCCAAAATCATCACAATTAAAATAACCAAAGACTTAAACTACTTCAGTCTGTGTGCATTGAATGTATTTAATACACGAGTTTCACAATTTGAGTTGAATTACTGAAATAAATGAACTTTTCCACGACAATCTAATTTATTGAGATGCACCTGTATATATATAATTTATAATAAAAAAATAACTACATTTTACATAGTGAAGGATTTGCTAGACAACCATCATGTAGGGGCCATACCTATACATGTCTTGAGGTCCTCAGCGAGCTGGTAACCTTGGTTACAGGAGCACAGGGGCCCACTGGTGGTGTGCTCACAGTGATGAGAGCAGCCCCCATTGTTTTTCTCACAGCCATTCACGATTTCCATCTCTATACCTGCAGGATACGTCACTCCACATTATTAAGACTTCACTGATTGGTCAAAACACTGACCAATCACAGACTGTTTGGCTCCAGTAAACCAAATCCACATGTCAGTGAACTACTGAGATAATCTAAATTGTTTTCTAAAGTGTTTTAAGTTTTTCACCTCATATTACTCTAAAAGAATCACAGAGCATGTATGTGTGTGTGTGTGTGTATTTGTACTTACGATAGCGCTGTTTCCCATCAGCACCCAGCTCAAATCCCGGATTACACACACAATGGAACGATCCCGGGAAATTAACACAGCCATGAGCACATTTAGCCTGACCAGACACACATTCATCTATTTCTGGGAGAGGAAATGTTTGGGTAATTAGAAGATATATCAGTGTAAAACTCACTAATACTTTGTATTTTACACTAAATAAATAAACACAATGTTTTCAGTTAGGATACCAGCAATATGAGTGTGTGTATGTGTGTCTGTGCATAAGCATGGAAAGGTATGTGTGTGCACAGCAGGGGTCAGAGTCTCTTCATGGGGTCAGCTGAGGTTGTCTCATAAAGTCTGGACATAAATGAGGTCCAGACAAACATGTGTACCCATGACTCAGACCAATGGCTTTACACTGGCCTGCACACATAGTAACTAACAGCAGGCTTGTTATACCAGTAATCTGCTGTGTGTGTATTTGAGCAGGACATAGATGGGTAGTGGAGGTCGGTTTTATGGCACAGCTGAAGAGAGATTCACTGTGGCCAGCGGAACTGCACTGAGCGATAAAATAAATATAAACAAATAAAATAAAATATGCATCCTCAGTGGCTCTCATGTCGGGAAAAAATGAATTGAGCTTTTTGGGGATTCAAAAAATGTAGTGAATGGATTTTTATCATTGTAGGGTGGTTGTGTCCACACCCTGCTAAGACACATTATATGTGCATAATATTTTGCATCCGATGTCCCCTTGAATGTCTAAGCTGGCGCAAGATAGTAAAATAAACAATATTTATCTGTAAAGAAATCTATATATGCATGTGTACATGTCATGCACTCAAACCTTCACATCTCTTGAAGTCAGCTCCCATTCTGTATCCTGATCTGCAGCTGCACTGCACCTGTCCATTCACATTACTGCAGATATGAGCACGTCCACCATTATGTTCCTTACAGGGGTCCTTCACTGAGAGAACAACACAGCACACACCACACACACACACACACACACAAGTGTTTACATAACCATCACAATATTACTACAGTAAAATCAGTAAGTCAAAGACGGCGTATGCATGTGAACTCACATTCACAGTGTTTGCCGTCTCTTTTGAGCTGGTAGTTGCTGCGACATTCACACTTGTACTGCTTGTTCCCCAGATCAACACCCCTGTGCTCACAGGAAATAAGCTTTCCATTGATGTATGGTTTGTTAGGATTGGACAATATTTGACCGAGATACAACTATTTGAAAATCTGGAATCTGAGAGTGCAAAAAAATCAAAATATTTAGAAATCGCCTTAAAAGTTGTCCAAATGAAGTTCTTAGCAATGCATATTACTAATCAAACATTTAATTAAGTTTTGATATATTTACAGTAGGAAATTTACAAAATATCTTCATGGAACATGATCTTTACTAAATATCCTAATGATTTTTGGCATAAAAGAAAAATGGATCATTTTAACCCATACAATGTATTGTTGGCTATTGCTACAAATATACCCTAGCAACTTAAGACTGGTTTTGTGCTCCAGGGTCACATATTATAAAGGATAGTTTCACCTTTCTTTATTTTTTCTTCCTTTCTCTGATTAAATTCAATTATTTATTGACAACAATAAGCTGATACACGAAATAACAAAACGTCTGCAATTCTGTGTTCAATCCCCCAACCGCCACGTTCCTCTCTCTTTCACTCTCATACACCTGTTGCTTCACCTGTAGCCTTTCAGTCCAGCAGGACCTGAGACATCATTCCCCACACATACACACTAACAGCTGAGGTGGACACAGATGCAAAACTATCTCTCTCAGCACATTCAAGCACTACTGCCCACACAAAGCCTGTCATACATCCTTCTTCATCTCATGATGAAACCTGGCCAAACTAATGGCCTTAAACAAGCTCCCGATTCAATAACATTCACAGGATGGATTAAAAGGTGAATCTCAGAGAGCTTTAACTACTCTCATTTATGATCATGACCATTTAATGCATTAATAATCTAGTCATAAATGTGCCTGAATGTTTTATGGCGAATACACAACATTATACAGCTATGATTTAATTTACTGCTGCTCATAGATATTAATTCTTAAGGCTCTTTTCTCAGTTGTTGGTTTTAAATGGAACACTCTGATTATACAGAGGTTAAATGACTTTAGAAAGATGATATAAACTCAATGGATGTGAGTGTTCACTCACCTTGGCAGGATTTCCCATCAGCGCCAAGTTTCATGCCATCGGGACACCTGCAGTAAAAACTGCCAATAATATTACAGCACATGCCTTCACATCCTCCGTTACTGTCCGCACACTCATTTATATCTGAACAGACAAGAAAGAAAGAAAGAACACACTGAGCATCCATATAGTCTATAATAATCTTTATGATGTTGGAAACATAAGAAATACTGCAAAAAATTACATCAACAAACTCAATTAATCACAATTAAATTGAGTTGTGGTCACATTTACCAATGCTTTTAGATCATTTTGATTTAAACTGCACCCATTTAAAAAAATAATAATAATAATTAAGTATATATGTTGTTATTTGACGCCAATTTAGTTCTAATATTTTACTTCACCATCCACCTGGAAAATCTTTCTTTATTTTGAATAGTTTCTTCTTTCCAGCATGATGTTTAGATTTGTGAAAGGCTTTCTGTAATTATGTTTCCAGTCTGATGTCTTCAAATATGACATTTTGCGGTCATTTTAACATGCTTGTGAAAAATGATATCACACAGACCAAAACAAATGAACAACACAAACAAACACCACAGCACTCAACTCGGTAATATTCCAACGCCGGCGGCTCCCAAACACCTGCCTTCTGCGCAGAGCTCATGAAGGTCATATTGCTCCATTCCGAGATGGTTTTGCCCTGAAACAGAGTAAGCAAAAATGCCTCAAAATAAGTAAAAAGAAAATATTTATTTTTAAAAAATAAAGAAATGTGTTTTTCTGTAAAGCCTCAGAAACCAAGGATGGGTCGCCATAGCAAAGATTCAGGTATACCCACACTTGGTTTCTAAGGCAACACAGCATCACCAGATGAACTCTACATCTGATTTTTAATATTATAAAAACATATTATACATGAGGACATTCTCAGATTCCCAGATTTAGCTTAATTCCCTGGGACACATGTGGGGCGCCAAAATATAGCTTGTTTATCTTTCTGATCTTGTGGAGTCATGTTTCCCTAACAACCTTTGACTCTATGGCACAGCACTGACCTTGAGCAAACATCCCATAATAATACTGAGTGCTGACAATATTTTCCTGTGGAAAGACAAGAACAGATTTACAGATGTACTGAGAAGTTACACACTCTATCTGTGGTTATTCCATTAGAGAGCTCAAACAGGAAGTCAAAGCAAGATAAAATAATTTATTATTCATTTTTTTTTAACAGAGACATTTTTCCCGGGTTACTCTGAACAGCATGTTTCATTTGATCTGACTAGGGGGACAGAGGGAATACTTTAAATGTCTTTCAGTATCTAAGTGTGTCTAAGTGTTTAAGATGGACAGAAGAGTGCGAAATAGACAAAAGCAGAGTGCAAAACCATTTACAACCTCAAAAACAGATCAAGGTATCTGATTGAGTTTAACATCTGTGCTGTAGTCTGAAGTGCACAGATGCTTTTAAACTCACTCCAAACATAGGGTTTGCAGCATCATGAGGGGTGAGTAAAGGATGACAGAATTTACTTTTGAGAAAAAGGAAACGTAATGCAATAAAAACTGGGCATTTTCAAACTCTTGCATTCCTTTTCTCTACTTTTTCTCAATGTATGTTAAAGTCGTTTGGTTATCTCTCAGGGTTATAAATGCTTCAAAGAAAAGCAGCAGTATTTCAGTGATATCCCCTGTCCTTTCATTGGGAGATCCTCTTTAATGGTTAAGACAGGAATTACAAAACGTTAGAAACTTTAAGCTAACTGTGTGTCCTATCAGAGAAGATAATTTTGTGTATCATGCCGCTTTGTCTGCCTATCTCTCAGCATGTAGAGGCACATGTCTGCTGTTGTATAGAGATCGCACAGATCACTGCACTTGGCTCTGTATTATCTTACATAAACACACATATTCAATCCAGTTCTCACATTCAAGCATGACTTCTTTTCAACCAGCAAGGGACTTTAAAACATCTGGCAAACATTTGCACATTAATTACCTGTTTCCGCAATTAACAGATGATCTGTATACAGCTACCAATGGGATGTTTCCATATTCTATCAAATATTAAATTACAGGTGTCTGCTTTATAGACTCCATGAAAGAAACTAACTATGAATAGAAAACAATTTACCACAATTTAAGTAATCAAATATGAAGATTCACAAACTGTATAGACATGATGACCTAATAAGCTGCCTTCCTAGGTAGCATTTCTGGCAATCATACTGTATATTTGTTTCAAATGCACTATCATTAAACATTTGGGGTCAGTAAGTCTCTTATGCTCACCAAGCCTGCATTTATCTGATCAAAAACACAGTAAAAACAGTAATATTGTGAAATACTATTACAATTGAAATGAACTGCAGCCATTACTCCAATCTTCAGTGACACACTATCCTTCAGAAATCATTTTAATACGCTGATTTTCTGCTTGAGAAACATTTCTTATTATAATCAATGTTGAAAGCAGTTGTGCTGCCTCATATTTTTTGTAGAAACCGTGATACATTTTATTTCAGGATTCTTTGATGAATAGAAATTTAATAGAAACAAAATTGAGTTTAAATATCTGAAATGTTTCTACTGTCAATTTTGATCAATTTAATGTGTTCTGGTCAAATGAAATTATTCATTTATTTACAAAAATGGTAGATTATAATTTACATTGAACAAAATATACAGCAGACCTCCTCTAGATTTTCTGAAGAAATCTCAATAATGTCTCAAACTGTGCTGTGCTCACATTAGCCAAGATACTAAAATTTGCAGTCAAAAGTCAATTTCAATTTAAATGCAAACATTTCTCAACATATTCTGCACTATAATATCAAGATTAATTTTATAGCTCTCTACTCTTTTTTTTGTATGTCAACAGTCTGTGTCTAATTTTTGTCTATATTCATGTATCCTCTAAGGAATTTAGATGAAACATCTAAGACAAAGTTTATATTGAATGCCACATTTAGTCATCATGAACCATTAAAAAGCAATAGAATTTTCCTTTAATAACTCATATTTTACAACACTGAATATTGACAGCTGATATTGTATAAAAACAGATCTTTAGAAGTCCAAAGGGTTTTGTGTTAAAAGCAACAGAACATTCCAGCACATGTTTCTCCACAGCGGGATTTGGTTTCTCTGTCTCTCAGCTGAGATCACCTGCTGAGTGGAGATGATTCATTTTCTTCTAAAGTTCTCACTGGAATAAAGTTTTAAAGACGCCAGACTAACTGCATCATCAAGCCCATCTCAACAACAAGACTACATAACCTACTGTTGATCGGGAAACTCACAAGGTCTCTGTTTTCAATGCCAGTGATTTCATTGCCGCTGTTTTGCTGTTCAATAATCCTTCAAACCGAATTTCCAGTTCAACAGCCCGTGTCCGTGTCCCAGAGCGTACTGCAGCAGTGAAGCTCTTGCTCAAATATGAGTTTTTCACCAAACCAGCATATGGAGCATGTCAGTACGAGTTCATTAAACTAAAAGGGATAGCCGTCCTGGATAAGCTTTTGAACAGCCTGTAATCTATCCGAGGACCTCAATCATAATTTACAGACCACTCAGTCAACGTTTGCACGCATACACATATTTGTGCTGGATCAGAACATGTCATGCTTTAGTTCAGAGAAGGTGACTGAACTGAAGGATAAAGACCAGAATGGAGCAGTAAGAAAGCTGAACACTGGAAAAACAACTGACTCTTTCTTGATGAATGATGAACTGTCTTTAACTGAAAAATTAGTGTTTACTATTGTCATTTTGCATTATTGACACCCTATTTTCCTAATGCTGTTCAGTTGCTTTGACACAATCTGTATTGTTAAAAGCGCTATATAAATAAAGGTGACTTGACTTGACTTGACTTATTACTGTAAATGTTCTGTAAATGTTGGTCTCATTGTGCATGATTGATCAGGACATGTTACTCTGAAGAAAAATCTTTCATTAAAGCTTTTTCCAGCTCTGAAGTAACTTTTCTTTTCTGCTGAAATAATCAAAGCCATGCAAATGGAGGAAAAACAATATTGGCTAACAAGATCCTTACATTTACTTAAGAACATGAGTGTTGGAATATCATTCCAAACCTCAATGACTCCATATTTTCTGTGGAAAACAAAGGAAGATATTTTAAAAGAATGTTTAAACTTCTTTTGTCCATGCAATGAAAGTCAATGGTGTCCAAAACAACAACATATTATTTTGTATTCCACAAAAGAATTAAAGCCATACAGGTTTGGAACGACATGAGGGTGGAGTAAATGATGACCGGATTTTCATCTCTTTAAATGCATTGCAAATGCTGTTTTACATTCAATACAGTGTATAGTGCAGGGGTAGGCGAGTTCGGTCCTAGAGAGCCGCAGTCCTGCAGAGTTCAGCTCCAACCCTAATCAAACACACCTGAACAAGCTAATGAATGTCTTCAGGATTACTAAGGCTAGCAGGTGAGTTTTTTTTCCAGGGTTGGAGCTGAACTCTGCAGGACTGCGGTTCTCTAGAACCGAACTTGCCTACCCCTGGTATAGTGAATGATAACAAAGATGTCAACTTGACTAGAAGAATATAATATATGTTTGTGTGTCTTCATGCAAAAAATTTAAGTAATGTGACCCAGTTTAAAGGGGTGCCTAAATAAGCTGTTTGGGGATCAGGACCTCTTGGACTCCTCAATACACTGCAGTATTTCAAGACACTAAGTAGAGCCAGGACGCTCCATGGGGTTGTAACTCTTAACTCCACTACAGGGCAAACAAGATGGGGGGGAAAGGAAACCCTCAGGCAAACCCTAAGGCAAACTGGTATCAAACAGACTCAGTCGGTACACATAGACACATCTTTAAACACTGTACGCTCAGCACAATTTGTAAATCCGTAAACAGGGAAGTTGCAGTAACAGTGAAGAGCTTGTTTCCCATGAGTCTCCTCCATCCCATCAAGAAGAAACTGTTGACAGTAGAACAACACTGTTGGCTCAGAGCCCAGTCATTTCACATGTGTGTCCTTTAGAGTTTCAGATTTGAATCACACCTCAAACTGTGCTCAGATTTGCCATTAATCTAATAAACAATTAAAGAGCAATAAAAAGCATGAGTGAAAATAAATACCTCTAAGACACAGGTATGTGTTTACA
Organism: Sinocyclocheilus anophthalmus; assembly: GCA_018155175.1. NCBI lineage: Eukaryota > Metazoa > Chordata > Actinopteri > Cypriniformes > Cyprinidae > Sinocyclocheilus > Sinocyclocheilus anophthalmus. Next base: position 92,089 of record JADLZN010004782.1, read on the forward strand.
TATGTAATGTTCATACATTTTTAGAACAAGGATGAAAAGCATGTTCTTAAAGGGGTCATATGATGCGATTTCAATTTTTCACAACTTAATACACTTGTGGTGTTCCTAATAAAAAAATGAAAGGCCTACAAAAAAATGCTTATAACTTTCTAATTATGCTATATTATTACCAAATATTAGACTGGGTTAGGTTTTGTAGTTCTTTTTGGAACTGACTGATGGGGGATCCTCCTGATCTGAGGTTATGCACCTCAGTTTTTGAGTGAACACTGCCAAAAAAATCCACAAATAAGGCTTTTTTTCACTTAAAAATGCATAAGCTTAGCTCAATGAGGCCTATGACCAGTTATTACATTATAACAACAATAATATAATGATATGCTTTGTTTATATAGCGCATTTAAAGCAACTTCTCAAAGCACTGTACACAAAATAAGCGATACACAAAAAACAATAAATCAAATAATAAAATAAAGTGAATGCTAATTTCAAAATGTACGTCTTGAGGTCTGTGCTCCCCTAAATTCAGGAGGAAGAGAATTCCAAAGGGTAGGAGCATAGAGAGAAAAAGCCCTGACACCCATAGATCTTAAACTGGTTCAAGGTACAGCCAGCAAATTAGAATGTGAGGAGCGCAATCTGAGATTAGGGGCGTAAGGAATTAACGATGCGGATAGGAAACGTGGAGCCAAACCATGTAATGCTTTGCATGTGAGCATCAACCTGACCGGGAGCCAGTACAAAGACTCCAAAATAAGAGTAATATGATTGCATATCCTGGTCCCAGTCAGGATCCTAGCAGCCAAATTTTGTACATACTGCAGCTTATGAAGTGTAAATTTAAAAACTCCAGCTAAAAGGGCGTTGCAGTAATCTATCCAAGAAACAACAAACAGAAAAATGTAGTTTAGGACAGAATCTTGCCATATTTCTGAGATTAAAAAAAGGATGCTTTAACAGTGTTATGTACAAAATGATCAAATGCAAGACTGGCATCAAATATAACTCCAAGGTTCCTCATTTTACTTTTAGTCTCCAATACAGAAGCATCAACAGACAGAGTCAGAGAACCACCTTTAAAGATTTGAAGACGGGAACCAATAAGCATGACTTTGGTTTTACCACTATTCAGGCAGAAGAAGTTATTATTCATCCATGTTTTTATCTCAGAAACAGTCAGATAGATAGCAGACATCAAGAGTTTCACCAGGTTTTGAGTGTATATAGATTTCTGTATCATCAGCATAGAAGTGGTAGTGTAGACCAAGCGTTTATCACAGATGCCCAAGTGGTGACAAGTAAATATGGAACAGTAAAGGCCCTAAAACTGAGCCTTGAGGAACACCAGTACATACAGAGCTAATCTCAGACCTGTAACCATCCATAGAAATGAACTGGGAAGAGTCAGTAAAATAGGATTTAAACCAGTTTAAAGCTGTTCCGGACACACCCAAAACTCTTTCAAGATGGGAAAGTAAAAGACTATGATCAACAGTATCAAAATCTGTTTTGTTAATTGTTATAATCATTGAGGGCAGCATTTTCTTTTTTCGGCACAGGAGTTACAGCAGCAATCTTTAATGCTGCTGGAATAACCCCAGTCTGCACTGAATCATTTATAATACTTAGGATAACAGGGCACAAAACATCAAAGCATGATTTAAATAAGCTTGTGGGAACAGAATCAAGCACGCAAGTGGTAGATTTCATGCAAGATACCTCCGTTTTTAGTGCCTCAGAATCAAGCTGTGGAAAATGTGTGAGAGGAATACCAGCAAACCCAGAAGGATGAAATAGTGAAGAAGTGGAAACAGAAATTTGTTTGCAAACACTGTCAATTTTTGAATTGAAAAAATGAAGAAAGGAATTACATAACTGTTGAGAAACACGTAATGTGGTTGCAGTATTTACTTGAAGCAATCTATTTATAGTTTGAAACAAGTGTCTGGGATTTCCTTGATTGTTTACAATATTCTGAGAAAAATTAGATGATTCTTCAGTCTCAATTAATGGAGGTCATTCAGAAGATCCTTCCGAGCTTGATAATAGACATTCAAGCCAGTAAGGCACCATTTACACTCAATTTCCCAACAAGCAGCCTTCCTAGTACACAGATTGTCATTATACCAAGGAGCAGAGCGAGCAAAAGTAACTTTACATGACCTTAGAGGAGCAAAAGAGTCTAGAGTAGTAAAAAGATAATTATTTAACTGTGAGACTTTCTCCTCCAAAGATGTTAAATGCAGATCACTTAAAGTGGAAACAACAGAATTGAAAAAAAAACTGATCAATGGGCTTCCGGAATGTTACTGCTTGGATGGTAGGATCCTTTTTGGAGTTTGACAGCCCCTGGACACAATCCACTTTCACTGTATGGAAAAAAGCAGCGTGAACATTCTGTTTAACATCTCCATTTTTGTTCCACGGAAGAAAGTAAGTCATACAGGTTTGGAACAACATGAGGGTAAGAAAACTATTTCTTTAACTTTTCTTATTCATTCTATAAACATTATTCCCCGCATTTTCTCTCTCGGAACTGAGAGGTGACCAATGGCCATTAAACACAGCAAGTCAGTCCAAGAGGAAAGGCCAGCTAAGCTACAGCATGTCCTGAGCTACAGTGGTAGTGATATGTCTACTGAAAGAGAGCACTGTAAAAACATTCTTCCACACGCACATATACAGAGTCTCTGAGTAAAATGAGCTTAATAGGTTTACCAGTCCAACATGGAAAAGACATTTTTCATCATTTCACCACCGCACTGTTTAGCCATCAGCCTTCTGCGTTACGGACATGCAGTAGAAATTTTTAATTTTAGAAACTCTGAGAAAGCATTTTAGGAGCACAAACTACCATCTCAGTGTAAAACCGCAGGAGGAAAGCTGCTTTAGACAGAACACACAAAAAATCTCTGACTAAACTCAAAGGGGTCATATGATGCGATTTCAAGTTTTCCTTTCTCTTTGGAGTGTTACAAGCTGATTGTGCATAGATAAGATCCCTGCAAGTTGCAAGACGAAGTCTCAAAAACCAGAGATTTCCTTGTATCAGTTAAGCTCTGCCACGCCCACACCTACCAAAACCGGCTCGTTCTAACACGCCCCCACATATCTACTTCACTATGTGGAAATATTAGCATAATGTGCTAATGTGCACGCAAAGAAAGAAGGCGTTTGTTTCAGTAACCGCAGTTAGTGTTGAGCAGCCATGTCAGGGAGACGCTGTGACGTTTCTAGGCGAAACAAAAGCCTTTATTGGCCTTCTCCGAAGTAGATGCATTAGGACATCTTTAGATCACTTACAACGAACAGCAATGCATTTTAGGAGAAACCGTTTCGTGAACCCCTATGAGCGGAGGTAATTCCCGACTTTGCATGAATCTGGCGCTTCTATCAGCTACTGTTTTGTTATTAGTTTATGTTTTTGCTATTGACTGTTCAAATGCGGAGTTTTGCGCATCGTGTGTGTGTGTGTGTGTGTGTTCTCGGTTTGTTGAGAGAGAGAGAGGGAGGGAGAGAGACAGGGTCACATCACAGTAAAGTCATATTCCAGTCTTAACCGTGGCTTGTGTACTGCAAAAACATACCAGATTCATCACTGTGTCTGTCACGAGACCGTTCCCCTTTCGGCCCTTGAACTGATGACAACTAATGCCATTCTTTACTGTCTTTACATTATTTGAAAGATGAAGCGCACGCTAGGGTAAAGGGGACGTTTACATTTCCGATATTGTTGCGGTGTTCCGCCATCACAATGCACTGGGGGTCATCTGGCCATCATAGCAACTGCGCTTGTCGAAGGAAGGACTTTTGTAGAAACTAAGCGTTGAGAGAGCCGGTCATAGGGACCACAATTGTACGTAGTTACAATAATGTGTTTTTTGAACATTAAAGCATGTCAACTTATTCTGTTACACCAAATAATGATCTTTACAAAAGCATCATATGACCCCTTTAAAGGTTTACTGTAAGACAAGAAAATTAAATCTCATTTACATACTACTGGGTGTGAGATAGATTCAATGTTCAAGACTTTTTGTATTAAAAGTAAAACAGAAAGGCTAGTTTTTTACAAATACACCAACATTAAAAAGTCTTGGGTTGGTAAGATTTTGTAATGTTTTTGAAATAAGTCTCTTATGCTTACCAAGGCTGCGTTTATTTGATCAAAATACATTTAAAACTGTAATATTGTGAAATATTGCTATAAATGAAAACAATTGTTTTCTATTTTATTTTTTATGTAATTTATTCCTATGAATGTAAAGCTGAACTCTAGTCGTCAGGGCACATGATTCTTTGGAAATCATTCTAATATGCTGATTTGCAGCTCAATAAATATTTGTCTTATTATTATCAATGTTGAATGCTGCTTCATAGTTTCTGTCAAAACCCTGATACATTTGTTTTAGGATTCTTTAATGAATAGAAAGTTCAAAAGAACAGCATTTATTTGAAATACAATTTTTTGTAACATTATAAATGCCTCTACGGTAACTTCTGATCATTTTAATACAGCCTTGCTGAATAAAGTATTGATTTCATTCAAAAATAAATCCTACTGACCCCAAACTTTTAAACAATAGTGTATAAATCAAAACCACACACACACTCATTCTTGCCTCATAATAAATCCTACTGACCCCAAACTTTTGAACGATAGTCTGTTAATCAAAACACACACACACTCATTCTGCCTCATTCAAACCTCACATGTACTGTCAAAACTAACTTGGAGGTGGAGAAATTAAAAAAATGAGAACCTAACAAACCAAAGTGATATTTGCTTGGGAAAACTCCCTCTGCACTCACAGGTGGAGGACAGAGAGTGTGGGATGAGAAACCCCAGGTCAACAAGCTTCAAAAACACCAATTAACCTTCCCTTAGAAATATGACTGCATCAGCACAAACACATTAATGCACACAGCCTGACCCAAGCATCAGACCTAAAACACAACCTGTTCATTCAAGATATAAGAAACTTCAACCCCTTCAAACATGCACAAAAGACTGACTGTATTGGCAGAGCGTCCCCTCGAACCCTTCCGGACATTGACAAAGCTGATCACCAGTCTCAGAGCACTTCCCACCGTTAAAGCAGGTACCAGAGGAACACACTCCTGTGGATCACATACACTGTTCAGACACCCTTGACCCACAATACACATACAGTGTTATGATACTCACTATGTAGGCAGCCTCTCTCTTCCCCTCTCTGCGTCCATCCTGGGCAGCACCTGTAGACAGTTTGCATCTCCATACTGTACACCTGCCTATACACTGTATAATACCCTGTCCTGAGATAGAGGGAGAAAGAATCTCAGAAATATAATGAACAGGTTCATCATATTGATACTGGCCTAATGTCATTACATCACTGAAACCAAATGAACAAAGTATTTATATAAAATGGACCATAATGTTTGAAAGCAGAAGATATTTATTGTTTATTTTATGCTCTGGAAATAGCATAATCATAAGAACAGCCGACAAATTATACAGCTGCTCCCGAAATAAACAAACGCTAGCGATGCTTTTCGAATCTTCCGATTGCTGAACTTCTTTTAACTTGACAAGGCGTTAAAAAACAGCGTATTGAAATGTAAAAACACGTTTAATTTGAACCAGTGAACGAGTCGTTTATTTGAGTCGAACCTTTTCGATGAATCTGTTGAACCAGTTCACAAGATTGAAACGATTCACGGTCCTAGCGGCTTTTAATAAATAACATTTATTTATTTCGTTCGTTTTATTATTTATTTTTACAATTTTTACACTGCTACTCATCTCATTCACTCATTCATTTGAGAAACATCTCTTGACAGGTAGGTTACCTGTGCTCAGGTTTTTTTTTTAATGCAACTTAAGCTATGTTTCTTCAGTTTCAGTGTTGTCATAGTTACTATATTTTGCCACATTTCCATGGCTGTAGGTCATTGATCAGCAGGTTGATCATGTGAAAAGTGTAGGTCTGCTTTCAGAGGGGCAACGTTTGGTTATTAGCTATAACTCCTATCCTATCCTATCACCATTGTGCTAGTCACTTAACCCCAGATTTTCAGAAAAACTTAAATCAGTGTACTTAAGTCAATGGAAAGCATCTGCTATGGTAGTTGGCAAATTTTACTCTACTAAATGGAAGGAGAGCAAATCTCCTAAAACTCACTGACCCTGACCTAAGAGATAAATGCTTGGGGGAAATAATCATAAGAGGCAATGATTTAAGGGATAATGAGTAATGACCAATAGTTTAAACAGGGAAACAACAGTTGTTGTTTGAGTATGTCTCACCTCCTCTCATAGCCCATACACCAGCGCTGAGAAGAGCAGCCCTGCCATCACACCTTCACCATACGAGTAAACGCCTGAACACATGGTTGCCTCACCCCCAGCATAGACATCTCCTGCTCTTCACACACATTTGGCCTGAGAAAGAGTGAAAATTATACTACACTATACATACTCATACTTCAAAAACCCATAGAACTTAAAGGAAATAGTTCACCCAAAAATGAAAATTGGCTGAAAATGTACCCTTAGGCCATCCCAGATGTAGATGAGTTGCTTCTTCATTGGAACAGATTTGGCACCCATTCACTGCAGAGGATCCACTGGTGAATGCTACATTTCTCCAAATCTGTTCCAATGAAGAAAAAAACTCATCTACATCTTGGATGGCCTGAGGATAAGTAAATTTTCAGCTCATTTTAATTGTTGGGTGAACTTTCTATAAGACCCATCATAGACTTCTGTCTCAAATTGATGGCCGGATAAAATTTCGATCTTCCTCAGTTTGGTTATGTAATGTTGCATGAATTGTTCGATAGCAGTCCGCTTGTTAAATCCAGACCAGTGGGGGCACATTAAGGGTAAATGAAGTGCACACAGCAACATGCAAATAAAAGAGTCTTATTTGGGACAGGGCCTTGGACTTTGAACATCAGAGCTCCTTCTTTAGTGATGATATCATAATTACCCATCTTGTTCACATAAAACTCACAGAAGAACATGTAAGTGGGTCAACGTGTGTACCCTAGTGGTCAGCTGACAGTATGCAGACTTATGGATACTGACATGCATAAGTTCCTCACTAAATACTGGGATAAGTTCATTTGTGCAAGCATGTAACCACATATTAAGGACTTGGGGACTAAATATAATAGTTTATGAACCCTATATAGTGAGAACAAAGGGAAAATTGCCTTCTTTGAGTAAAAAGAGCATTAACAAATATAATTATCTGTTTTGGGTCTTGACGTTCTACGTTTATTTATTGTGTCACTATGTAAAAAAAAAAACTATAATGGTCATGATCGTGCTATGACTCTATGAGCCACTGAGAAAATAAATCAATGATCTGCTCTTAGATCTTGTGGCTGCGGAAACAGCTCATTTTAGGATGTTGACACAATGTTCTCACAGCTTGTAAAGTTTGATGCTCCAAGAACATGCTGAACCACATGTTCAGGATCCAAACGATCGGTAGCATGCACCAACACACACATTTTACTAGCTATATTCAAAATATTAATAAATACAGTGATAGTATATAAATGATAAAATAACACTGCTATAGACTAAGCCAAATCCTATCTCTGAAAGAAAACTGTTTTTTTTTTTGTTTTTTTTAGAGTTCAAAAAGGATATGCTTTCATTTATGAATAGATTTTCCCATTAGAAGCATACCTGAATACTTCCAATTTCCCAAAGGGAGGTTTTTAGACCATTTTTAGGGATCATTTTTGGCCCTAAACTATAGCCAGACTACAGCCCTGTAGTCAGTGTGTCAGAGACTCAGTGAGAGGTTGATTCTCTTCTTCTTCTTACAGTGCAGTATTTGAGTCAGTTTGAAACAATACATATTATTTAGGTGAATATATATATATATATGTACAAATTCAAAATATGATAATCAAGTATATACAGAATAAATTAAATTGTTTAATGATCATTTATGTTTGAATATAATTTCACATGGACTCTGGTGCTTTTGGCGACACCTACAGAGCAATTAAATCACTACAGAAACAACGCATTCTAATTTAGAATGTGACGCTGATTAAATGTAATTAAATATATTTAATTACATTTAATCAGTGTCACATTCTAAATTATTGTGCTAATGCTGCACCAAAACAAAGAGCTAGCGAAATGCTTTCAGTTGATTACATTTCTTAAAAACACTGGTGGCACATTTACCACTAAACCTGTTCAGTCGAAATGTATTTAAGTCGCGCTTTATAACAACTTTGATCACTAAAAATATAAAAAATGAGAGGTAAATGCATATTTTATGTGAAAACGAAAATGTATATGAATTAAAACGTCAAGACATTTCTTATTATTTGAACGTACATGCATGATCATTATGATATGTAACAATTAAATGCTTAGAAATTAAAATTATTTTAAAGTGTTTTTGTAGGAATTACGTTTCAGTTAAGAATTTCCCGTCTACGACTTTGGCGACCACAAAACTTGATGTAAAATAAATATAATAGCCAGTTTCAAATAAAATACAGTCACTCACATGTCGGGCTGCAGGTCCAGTGATGCTGCGCCGTTCAGAGACACGATCACACAGGTTCCAGGGGCCCACAGTCCACTTTAAAGTGTCCGATCAGTTCATTATGCACGAGTAAAAAGGTGCTGTCGTTAATAACTTCATCCTTGCAGACTGAAATAATCGAGCATCCTAAAGTCCCGGAGCTGGGATCCTCAACTGCTCTCACTGAGACAGACTGGATAAACGCTCAGCGCTCTTCCAAGCACACTTACTACACGCGCGCACACACGCAACCGCTAGGGGCCACGATGGGAACACGATGCCCAATATAACATAGCTGTTGTTTCCCAAATTCTGTGTTTTACATTTATGAATATCCTTTTGATTTTATAATACCACAGTAAAAACCAATTAGGTTTAATTATACTAAATGTGTTTCGTGTTGTGCCTGTAGTAGTCGTTATTGCATGTGAAGTAACAGAAAATGTACCATTTACCACGACTTAACGGGTCTAATCAGCTGGTGGATCATGTTTTTTTAATGTAAGCAAAAAGTCAAACAACTTTAATGGAAATCATTCTTAAATAATTAAATTATTTTTTAATTATTGCAACCCAAAATAAACTTGAACTGTAAATTATTATGTTATTTCAAAGATATTTTACAGACTGTGATAATTAACAAACTTTCACCAGAAGAGAAAGTGAAAACGCGTGACTTTTAAATGACATGGCGATGGACTTTTATTTTGAAAAGGCGCTTCTTACGCGCTTTTGTCAATACGGTTCAACAGTGTCCGCCAGCTTCACGCAGCTGTGGAGCGTTCTGGGTTGAGCAGGTTGAGCTGATAAGTCTTTTTCTAAAAAGCCACAAAATATTCGGATTTTACAATTGCATTTCACTTGAACGTCTCTAATCGGTCGGCGGATCTGATCTCGGTGAAGGTATGAGTCTAAAAGAGTTGTGATGTGGTTTTTGGGCATGCTTTGGCCCTTTATCTGCTGTCATTGATGTAAGGTACTCTGAGGCCCTGATGTACTCATCATTTATTTCCACAGTTTTTAGGGCCCAAACATGACACATTAAAGTTCTTAACCTTGTTATGTATTTTCTGTTTGATATGAATTGGTCCACCCAAACATTCAAAACGAAACATTGCAAGTGCTTTTACTGTAGTACTGCTGCTGTCAATGCTGCCTTGTATCCAGCATGAAACCAAAAACCTCCATATTGATGTTGTTTTTGTTGGATAACTTCCTGAAAAACAATTTACAAAAGCATTCATTCAATAGGCATGCTTACTAATGATTCAACTTTGGAGCTGCCAGGGTAATCAGTGGCATTTTGCTTCCTGAAATAGTTGATCTCATGTTCAAACCACAAGATACAGATGACCCCTGCTTTCCTTTCTGTGCTTCAGTTTAGCTTGAGGATCTGGGCATGATAGTGGGTGGATCGGTTATTTATCTTTATTACATAATTGTAGTATTATTTAGTTACCTCACAACCAAGCTGACAGTCTTTTTTTGTATTTGGGGGAAGATGTCACAGGCCAGGTTGGACAACCTGTGATTCTGGTTTTGCTGTATGAAAGGTTATGAAGCATTGTTTGGTGGTATTCTGTTTTATAATTTGGAAGGAATTCTAAGGGATCTTCATTGGATTTTTCTTTGGATTTAATCATAACCAAACCAGATCATTTAGAACCAGTGTTGTTATTGGTAACCACAACTAATATTAGTAATAATTGTTTTGGTAACAGAAAATAAATATAAAGATTAGAGAAAAACGTTAAACCGTAAACTAAAAACCAAAAATAAGGACATTTGCCAATGGCGAACCTAATAATGAAAAAAAAAAAAAAAGTTAGTATCAGATAAATTACTAAAGTATTAAAGTTTACTTTAAGTTTACTTTAGTATTAAAGTATTACAATTACAAAAAAATAAATGAAATAAAAATAGGTTAAAGTTTAATAGAAATAAAAAACATGATAAAAAGTAATGAAAATGACAAATGCACATAAGAAAATTACTAAAATTTTAATAAAATGAAAATCAATAAAAATGAAAGTAACTTCAAATGATCAGCACAGTACGGGAAAGAAATTAAAACACAAGAAAATATCACAAACATTGTGTGCATCATTTTTTTTGTTTTTTTACATGGTTAATGCATTTAGCAGAGATTTTTATCCAAAGTGACTTACTGTGCATTCAGGCTATACATTTTTTTTATCAGTATGTGTGTTCCCTGGGAATCGATCCCGCGACCTTTGCGCTGCTAACGCAATGATTTTCCAATTACACTGGAGCCACGGAAAAATCCATCCTGTGGAACAAGCCAATCCAAACAATCCATTAAGATGTATTTGAGTCTAAGCCTGGGTACACTACACGAGATTTTTGCCCTGATTCCCCCGATTTACAGGCTGGGGAATGTTGAAATAGTTGCCAAAAGCTCAGGGCCAGTCTGCAGATTGGAGTGACAGATTCCATAGAAAATCGCCATAGTGTATGATGGTCACAGCTACGATGTAATTTATTGTAGCTTTTCAGCCATTAGGAAGACATGTGGTTTCATTTGTCAGCATTTACCTGCAACAAGGAACACGTCTGCATGATTTTGGTGATCGGAAACAACTTGAAAGTCTGGTAGTGTGTGATCCCCAGTCATGTAGTGTATGGTGGCCAGTTTGCCTTTGTCACTGTTTACAAAGTCGATAAGTGTATGATGCCTAGTGTTTTAAAAAATCTGTTCAGATTTTAAATCTGTTGTTGTGTTGTCCAGTCGTTAGAGGATGTCATATGATCCATTTGAATCTTTTCGATTGTTTCAACAAGTAGATGGAATTCAATAGGAATTCCGTGCACATTCCTTTAGAATTTTTTGATTGATTGACATGTTTAGGTCCTCACATCACAGGCCTCCTCCTCTTTCCCTGTAGATGAATGGAGCAGCTTTCCCCTCTCCCACAGCCGAGATGGCGGAGATGAACCGGATCCACTATGAGCTGGAGTACACAGAGGGCATCAGTCAGAGAATGCGTATTCCTGAGCAGCTCAAAGTGGCTCCGTATGACCCTGAAGAGCAGGAACTTTCAGAGCATGAGATGCTCCACACGGCAATGATGCACGTTCCCGAGAGAATTGTAGTGGCAGGTATGAAATGGCAAGATCTTTGCACATTAAAGTGGGATAGAAGAGTGTATTGAGTGCTGCAGTGATGATTTTTGTTGGCTAACCCAGAAGTTCGCATCACCCTGGTTCCCTTGACAAAAAACAGAAAGAATTTTCTACTGGCTTAAGGATTATTGCAGAAAATAGGCTCTGTGACCAACACAAGTTCGTGATACGCACATATTTTGTTCATCATGATAATATTCACAAATGAGCACAACTTTTGTGAATTTTGAAGTCTATATACAAACACCAGAAATAAAAAGCTAAACATAGGCTATAAATGAACTACACCACTAAGCTTCTGACAGCTTTCACTCTTTATATTTAAAAAAACATTTTCACCGACAGTTTGAGTTAGAGTAGTTAGCAAGAATGTGATTTTAAACACAATGATGCTATAAAGCAGACTAGTAAATTTGATGTATTTTATTTAGAATTAAACGTGAAAATCTTGTTAAGCACAGACCTTTTTTCAGGCATTTAACCAAAAACCCATTCAAAAAACCCACTGACTTCAGGACGATGCAAATGCAATTGATACGACTGCGTATTCCTCATAATTGCAGAGTTATAGTCGCACATTCAGTCGCAATTCTGACTCTATAACACGCAATTGCGTGTTATAAAGTCAGAATTGCGAGATATAAACTCGCAATTATGAGAAAAAAGTCAATAATGTGTGGAACACAAAAGAAAGATTTTATTTTAGTAAATATCTCTGAGATTTTTGTTATATAATAAAAAAGTGTTTTGGACCCTACTGACTTTCATTTCTCTTTTGTAGAGGACAGAATCCATGCAGTTTCCCAGAGATCTAGACCTCATCCAGTCCACCCAACTGGAGTCAACACTGTCCCTCAAGACACCACCTCGGGTCCTCACACTCAGCGAAAGGCCCATCGACTTTCTCGAAATGGAGCAGCCGAGCTCCGCCAGTCAGCCCAGCGAAGAAGTAAGTGGGGCAGACCACATTTAGCAAGACGGAAGCTGTGTAAATGTGACTGGTAATGAAAAGCACTAAAAAAAGAATAACAATGTGTCAGCTTGGGTTTAATAAAATGAGGAACCTGTCTGTATTTACTTTTTCTGCTTCATGCAGGTGCGCATGCAAACCAGGACACGTAGAGAGCGCTCGGTCAGCGAGAACACAAGTGTGCATCACAGTGGCCAGCTCGCCAGAAACGACTCCATGTGAGTGCAAAGCCACGAATACACATGCATATGCACTTTCGTTTCACCTCTGCCCTGTCAACATGGCCCTCTCACTCAATTATATGTTTTTCCTCCTCCCTGGTGTTTCTCTTTCTCCTTTCATGATGCTGACTCAAAGGGGGTGAGTTAGAACCATGCACGTACTGTATATTGTATAGTTTCAAGCCCTTTCGGTTTGGCTTTTGTGCTTTTTTTAACCTCAGTGCATGTTATTGCATGTACAGGAGTGGCGCAATAACACTTGTCAGTCATGGTCGAGACCAATTTTATCACAATATTAAACAACACGTGATATTGGTCCGTGTAGTTTAGAGTTGCTTTGTTAGTCAGTTTCCCTCATGCCATGACTGCTTGACAGCTCTATTCTACTCTATTGTTCTTTATTCTATTCTATTCTATTCTAATGAATGGCCACTCCTGGCATCGAGGAGCTGTTCACACGGAGGGTTTGTACTTAAAAAAAACAGATCAGTCATTTTTCTTCAGCCTGTTGTTTCCTTGTTTTGACATGCTTGTGTTTTCTGTTTTCCGATTGGCTGGTCTGTCAGTAAAAGTACGTAAACCCACCATTGACCAGCATCACTTTTTCTTTTTCTAGACCCCAATAAAATTGGAAGACTAGACGGGCTTCTGCTACTATCTAAAGCGTCATCACGTTCCCTCAGCAATAAACTGTTTTTAGCAAAGTTAGAGTTTACCATTTGTGACCCTAGACCACAAAGCCAGTCTTAAGTTGCTTGGGTATATTTTTAGCAATAGCGAAAAAAATATTGTATGGCTCAAAATTATTGAGTTTTCTTTTATGCCACAAGGGCTCTTTAGGATATAAGTAAAGATCATGTTCCATGAAGATATTTGTACATTTCCTACCGTATAAATATATCAAAACTTATTTTTGGTTAGTGATATGCATAGCTAATGACTTCATTTGGACACAACTTTAAAAGTGATTTTCTCAGTATTTAGATTTTTTTGACCCTCAGATTCCAGATTTTCAAATAAAATTTGTATCTCAGCCAAATATTGTCCTATACAAACCATACACAAATGGAAAGCTTATTTATTCAGATGCTGTATACATCTCAATAGTCAGAAAAATTGACCATTATGAGGGTTTTGGGGTCCAGGGGTAACATTGTTTTAAATAAATTATGTTTAGTTAAGAAATTTCACGATATAATATACAATATAAATTTGTTGTAATTTACATAACACATTACCATTTAAAGCTAAAATTAAGATTTTTTTAAGAAATTAATAATTTTATTCAGAAAAGATGCATTAAGTCAATCAAATGTGACAGTCAAAAATATTTATGTGATACAAAAGATTCTATTTTGAAAAAAAAAATGTTTATTTAGCAAAGAATCCTGAAAAAAAGTATAATGGTTTCTACGAAAATATTTAGCAGCACAACTGTTTTTATCATTGAATTTGATAATAATAAAAATGTTTCTTGATCAGCAAATCAGCATATTGAATGATTTCCAAAGGATCATGTGACACTGAAAACTGAAGTAATGGCTGGCGGAGGAGAAAATAGCTATTTTAAATTGTAATAATATTACTGTTTTGACTGTATTTTAGATTAAATGCGGCCTTGGTGAGCATAAGAAAAAATCCTACCAACCCTGAACTTTTAAGTTGTAGTGTATTTAATTATGTAACAATATACTATAATAAATTATATTAATTAACAATAAACAAAGTTAGCTATATGAATTAACAGTTCACAAAATCATCACTGTTACATCAGTAATTACACAAAACCTGTTTAGAACATGTCCAAGTCTTGTATGAACAAATATGCTTAATTAATAGTTAATAATTTTTTCTTTAAGAAAAATGGGGCTGGTGAAATATGACCTAGACATGAGATTCACATAACAAATACCTGAGCTGTATTTATGATGTGCATTATTTTTGAAGCAGACTGCTTTAAGGATCTCAGAGGTTGAAGTTGTGTCTGGTTGGATTAGTGTAGATGGATTCTACAGTTCAGTAAACAGTAAATCGTTTACATCGTCTGATGTGAGTTCAGCCATTTTAAATCCACTTTTGAGGTTGTGATATTTAGAGACCCCTGTGTGTGTTTGTGTTGTTAAAAGGGTGAGATTTTGCTTGGAGGGGTTGGTATTTAGGGGTGACAAATAAATCCCAATAATTCAATATGTATCGCGATATATTTTTTTCAATAACGGTGATATGATATTTAAACACATTTCCGATATTTCGGATACATTGCAGTGTTTCCCATACGTTGATTTATTTGCGGCGACTTCGTTGAATAAACATGAGCACTACACGTTTCAAAATCAAAACGCGGCACGGGTGTTTTTATATAAATTAGGGATGCACGCAATAAATCACATGTGATATTTAATGCGCATCTTGTCAGTAAAGCCGTTTCTGTAATCAGCGGTAAATCTCCATCAAGTGCGTGCTTTCACATGGAGCAGCATCTACTACACAGAGCCGTTGTTCACTGACAAGCTGCGCAAAAAATCGCGCGATTATGAACGAGGTTTTGCAGTTTACCGTTGATTCCAGAAAACCGCTTTTCCTGAAAAGATGCCCACATTACATATCGCATGCGAGTACGTGCAGCAATCCCTACTATGAATGTATCTGAAACCGACTGTCGTCAGAAAACGTTTCGATGACATTTCATGTTATAGGATAAAGTAGCGCTCATGCGCCCACGACACGCTGCTTTGACCGCTCACCAGCCAGTTATCGGGGAGGGAAACCGCTAGTTTGCTAGTTGATCTCTCAAAAGCGCCTCCTGCTGGAAGGAGGAATGAATTGCATTTCAATAATAAGCACCATATCCAGCAACTGTTTTTGTTGTTGCTCCATTTTTTATTCTCAGCAACTTCATACTCTTTAACCTGGCTGGAGCACATTTGTTTCAATCTATAAGAATAACCAGCCTACACTACCAGTCTAAAGTTTTTGAACTGTAAGATTTTTAATGTTTAGTTTTTTTAAGAATTCTCTTCTGCTCAACAAAGCCTGCATTTATTTGATCCAGAATACAGCAAAAACAGTAACATTGTGAATTCTCTTATATTTAAAATAACTACTTTATATTTGAACAGCAGTTATTTTAAATCTTCAGAAAGAATTCTAAGTACTGAGTGATGAGGATCAATATTTTAACCACAGTTGAGAATATTTTGATGAAGATCAGAATTTATCTGAAATACAAAAAGCTTTTAGACCATTATACACTATCCATTCAAAGCTTGGCAGTCAGTAAATTTGTATTTTGGGGGGGGGGGCGGGGGGTTATATACATTTTATTTAGCACTGCAATTTTATTTATAATACTTTTATTTAGCAAGGATACTTAAAATTGATCAAAAGTGATGATAAAGACAAAATATTTATATTTCAGATAAATGCTGTTATTCTGAACTTTCTACTCATCAAAGAAAAACTGAAAAATGTATGCAGCTGTTTTCATCATTGATAATAATAATGTTTCTTGAGAAGCAAATCAGCACATTAGAATGATTTTTAAAGGATCATGTGACCATGGAGTAATGATGCTTAAAATCCAGCTTTGAAATACAGGAATAAATAACATTTTAAATATTTTCAATCAGTTATTTAAAATATAAAAACAGTTTTGCTGTAATTTGGTCAAATAAATGCAGCTTTTGTGAGCAGAAGAGACTTCTTTAAAAAAATATCTTACTGTTCAAACACTTTTGACTGGTAATGTATGTCAGTACCATAGTTTGATATAAGGTAAACATTAATTAATTTTTTTCTTAAATATTATATAGTTTTATAGGAAGTTTCATAGACTTGGAAAATTCATTTTTCAGAAGTTTGTATGCACAGACATCTGTTGTGGCTGTTCTTGGCTGTTTTTATGAGGCTTTTTTTAATAGTGTTCATATAGATATCGGAATTATTTCGTATCGACCGAAATTAAGAAATATCTCGTGATATAAATTTTGGCCATATCGTCAAGCCCTAGGTTGGGACCTAGTGTTGTTTTATATAATATTATATATATTAATAATCATATAGAGTATATCTATATAAGTGAGACTGTTGCCACCTGTGTGCAGTCTTTATTTTCTCAGACTTTTATGTCATTCTTTCTACTTCTTTTTCCTTCTTTCTGAACCTAAAATTTGTTGCGACTTTCTCTCTTTCTTACTTAGACCTTTCCTTTCTTGTACTTTCGTTACCTCTCTCCTCTCTCTCTCTTCTCTCTTCTCTATCTCTCTGTGTGGGTGTGGGCTGTGTGTGTGTGTGGTGTGTGGAGTGTTGTGTGTGTGTGTGTGTGTGGTGTGTGTGTGTGTGTTGTGGTTCGCGTCAGTCTGACTGCCTCCCCTCTGCTCATTGCGCACCCTATGGTCCCTCTCGGTGGTCCTGAGGACGGGTTTTTTAAACCGCTTCAACGCCCGCGGTGTCCTTTCCTTCATCCAGTCAACCACACGTCGGGCCTACCAGCAGGTCCTGGAGGTCCTGGACGAGAACCAGCGCAGGTGACCTTTGACATCAGACCGCCTGAATCTGCCATGAGAGACTGACTTTTGGCTAAATTAGATGTTGCTTCACTGAGTAACCAATCAAATGTGTTAGATTAGGCCAGGAACAAAGTCCTCTACGACAGATAGACATTCACGTGTCACTCTGATTTGGTGAGAAAATACACTAAGCATATTAGGACTGACAGACAAAAAGTCCTCCTCAAAATGTCATACTTTAAACAACAAAGCACAACACCCTACACATTTCAATTTTAGGAGGTAGTTTGTTAAATGACAGCTTGTGTTGTTTGCTGTTGGATGTGGACACGCTGCTTTCCTAAGCTCCATTTCTTCCTCAGCCTCTTGGTTTGGGGTTTTGTGTTTAGCATGAGTAGTAATGTGCGCAAGATTTTATTTCTTTCTCTTTTGTTTGAATCCTTTCTCTTTTTCCCCTGAGCTTTTAGATTTCAGTTAAGTTTACACAAGCAGTTTGTGGCATTGCTGTATAGTTTATAAAGAAACGTTTGTGTTCTTTACAAGTTCAAGATCTATTGACCGCATTTCTGATTTTTTTTCCGGTGATACAACACATAAAAAAACATTATTTTTAATTAAATTAGGAAAAAATCAGAATTTAAAAAAAGGAAATTGTGAAGCTTGTTTTTTGTTTTTTTTACATGAAGAATTATTATTTAGATTATTTATTATTGTAATATTCCTAAAATACCAACAATACCATTTATTTGAACTCACAAATCAGTAACAGTAATACATTAAAACAACTGGTGTTGTAAATATTTTAAAGGTAATTTATGGTGTGATGAATTAATTTTGCCAAATGTAGGTTTAAACTAAATTTCATTCAGTATCAATACTCCAGTCTTCAGTGTAACATGTTCCTTCGGAATTCATTTTAATATGCTGATTTGCTGCTTAATAAAAAACATTTCTTATTAATACCAATGTTGAAAATGGTTGTAACTTATTTATTTTTGTACTTGGGGACAAGTACAAATTATTTTCTTTGGTATTCGATATTATGCCACAAATGCTGTGAAATGATTCAGCCTTACATTGAATACGGAACATTCCTTTAATTTGGGTTTCTGTGAATACCTGCACTGTACGGGTGTTATTCATGAGCTCATTTCCTGTGCTCTGTGACCTGCTTGGCATTAACTTCAGTTTCACTGACAGGCACTAAACTCTATTGTAGGTTTGTGTAAAACCACTGTCTGAAAATGAGACTAAAATTAATATTGTTGTGTTTACATCTGTGCAGTTGGCTGGTTTCTTTTGCAAGGTTTATTTGATTAGAAAAAATGTTGACAGGGTCTGTGAGACAAAGACCACCTGCAGCATATACATATTTTATATTAGTTAAAGCGCATTTGCATGTTATTAAAGTTGTCTGTCTGTGTATGTCTTCTTTGGTCCTTTCCTTCTCTCACTTTCTCCATATCCGCTTCTCAGCCAGCCATCTCTTAGAGGGGGTTCAACCCTCTCTAACCCCCAGCATGACAACAGGTAACTTCCTCTCATCTCTTCCCTCTCATCTGTTTTTTCTCTCAATTTGTTTTTCTCTCTGTCCTCTCAATACATTCTCAGTGTCTTATGAAATGAAATAATGTATTTGACAGGCATGCCCTGGCCCCACTGGACCCGACTATAGAGGGAGGAGCAGATGACATGGCTGTCGTGGACGCCACCTCTCACGCCGACAGTATGATTCCGCCTGGACTTAATTTAGTGCAGTGTTTAAAAAAAAAAAAATTCAAAAGAATAAAAAAATATTTTTGCACACTAGCATTTCAAATGATCTTTGGAACAAAAACGTATCTATGCTCACAAGGCTGCATTTATTTGATTAAAAAATATATAACACAGGACAAAAGAAATACCGGGGATGCACAAAGCAGAATTTCAGATCGTTTCTCTACCGTATTCAAGTGTCAAATGATCCTTCAGAAATCATTTCTAATATGCTGATTCTGCACTTTATGAATGGTTCTTATTATTATGAATGTTGAAAACAGTTGTGATGTGTAATATTTTTGTGGAAACTTAAAGGGATCGTCCCCCAAAAAATGAAAATTTGGTGTTTATCTGCTTACCCCAGGGCATCCAAGATGTAGGTGACTGTTACTTCAGTAGAACAAAAATGAAGATTTTTAACTCAAACTGTTGCACTCTGTCAGTCCTATAATGTCAGTGGATGGAATCACAGCTTTGAGAGTTATAAAACATACACAAACAAAACCAAATTAAATCCTGCGGCTCGTGACGATACATTAATGTGTAAAGACAGGAAACGATCGGTCTGTGCAAGAAACTGCACAGTATTTATATAATTTTTTACCTCTGATTTTCACCGCAATGATTGAACTGTCCTGAGCGCGTTCGCGTCTTCATCTTCAGCCGGCGCATGACGCGTCTTCTTCTACTTCTTGCTTTACGGAAGATCGCAGACTTATAAGTGATTTACTGCCACCTATCTCTCAAATGGACCATTGACACTCCTAATTGAGATTGTAGATAGTGTCAATGGTCCATTTGAGAGATCTCAAAGCCGTGATTCCCATCCACTGACATTATAAGACTGACAGACTGCAACGGTTTGAGTTAAAAATCTCAGTTTGTGTTCTACTAAAGAAACAAAGTCAACTACATCTTGGAAGCCCTGGGGGTAAGCAGATAAACATAAATTTTCATTTTTGGGTGAACTATACCTTTAAAACTTCTCTTTTAAATCTTGTTCAACAGAAATAAAAGAATCGATTTTTCTTTTGTAACATTATAAATGGTCACTTTTGATTCATTTAATGTCTTTTCTGAATAAAAGTATTAATTTCTTACATTACAGATTGTCAAGCTGAATCGGCGTTTGCAGCTCTTGGAGGAGGAGAACAAAGAGAGAGTCAAGCGAGAAATGTTCATGTATTCCATCACTGTAGCTTTCTGGCTTATCAACAGCTGGGTGTGGTTCCGTCGCTAAAGCTACATGGACTCAGCAATGTGGGAGGGGCAAAATCAGAACTCCGCCCCTCTGCTCTATGTGTCAAACTTTAGCCATGTTTTTTGAATGGCTAAAACATTTTATTTTCTTCTCAGCAAGAGCAGTAAAGTCAGGGATAGCTTCTTTGTTTGAGTTTGTCTGTTTTATTAATCTAATTATTCTAAAAAGAGTATTGAAACTGTTTAACTTTATATTGTTCATTCAGATCGAATAATTGTTCGTTGTTCTTGGTTGGTACTTTTTGGGTTGTTGTTTTTTTTTTGTGATACAAGCGAATGAACCATGCGGTATATATTCCGTCAGCTGTCTTTGAAGCTTTGGCTGTAATTCATTTTTTCCTAGGTTTAAGATAACAAAACTTTTACAAAGACCAATGGAATGGAATGCACTGATATGGCATAGTCAAAAGAAAAGCATATAATAAGAATATTTACAGACTGTTGTGATTTTAGGTGCATTATGTACATCTGTATGTTACTTGCATCGACATAGAAACCATACTTGTTAAGTGTGAGTTTAGTCATTGTTTATGTACAACAACCCATTATTGTAATATTCTGATGTTGTTATTTCTGCTACAACCTTTTCTGCAGGATATTACTGAAATGATACACATTCAGTTTTCCTCTCACAGAGCCATGAACACTGTATTACAAATGCTTTTATTTGAATAAATGACAACAGTAGTGAACTGCACTCTATCCTGTCTGCTTTTAATTTTCTGGATTTGCTTGTTTTTTCAATTTCTGAAGATAAGTATAATATTGTCTTAAGTCTTAAGAATGACAGATTAAAAGTAAAAAATAACAATTATAACTCACGCACGCGAAACAACAGAAGACAGCACAGAAAGATAATGAGGTAACATTAGTGTTAATTTTAGATATTATTTTTTATGTATATTATAGTATTTATTAATATTTTTGTATTATATTTTTAAGTTAAGTTTTAAGTTACATTTTAGTTATTTTGTTAGGTGTTTTTTTTCCCTATATAAATTAAAATAATTTTGTTTCAGGTTATTTGTCATTATTGCAGTATTCCAATTTAAGCTTATTCCAGTTAGTTGCCATGGCAATATTTCTAATTTTTGTTTAAGCTTTTCATCTAATATTTATATATTATTTCAGCTTTATTTCATTTACCGAAAATTATTTTTAATAGTTTTAGTTTTAATTAACAATAACAACACTGGAACTTATATTAAGTGCCATGGTCATTCATGCTTTTAATATTGTACTAAGTAAATGCCATATTGATGATTATTTAAAAAAAAAAGTTAAATAAAGATAAAAATAAGCATGTAATAATAATAATACACATGACATTGAGAAAAGTGCATATATTAATTTACAGTCTTCTTTACCCTGTTGTCCTAAAAATTAGCACGCACCTGGGATCCTTGGGTTAACGTTTAAAAAAGATAGTACACAACTATGGGTAATTACAGTCACTTTTGGCATGTTCATTTCTTAGTATGGAGTCCACCTTGACAGACACTATAAACTCAGCGCTCCGGACACGTGGTGGCGCTGTGGACAGTTTCCCTCTCGCTTTCCGTCGCGTCACTTTCGCGGGCCCGCGGCAGTGTCATGGCGGCCTGCAGGGCGCTCGTGAGTCGCGCTGTGTTACCTCTGCATTACCATCATGTGTGCAGAGGAGTGATGCTCACACACATCAGAGAGAAGAAGAGATGGATGAAGGCTTACACACTCATCATGGAGAGGAAGAGAAAGATGGAGGGACCTCCACCTCCAAAGCCACGGTCAGTAGAACATCTCAAGGCCACTTATGATTCTCTCCGGCCGTGACTCAAATCATAGTGAGCTGCCTACTTTACGTTTTAATATTAAGAGGGACCTATAATAAGGATATTATTGTGGGTTTGAGAAAGATATATATATATATATATATATAATGTAATAT